>JAHZNA010003854.1:0-31974 GCA_027743935.1 Sinodicranocentrus sp. ZH6 | reverse complement strand
AAAACTACACCTTCAATATTTTGGGGGGTGGGGGTCATCGGTTACCCCCACCCCCCTTGGGGTAACATTTTTGAACTCATGAGATGTTGCTAAACCTATTTATGGAAAAAAAATCATGCCCCGTACTAAGCAAAATCCAACCGTGCACACTCAACCACATACATGTTCCTTTTATATATATGATATCATTTTTTCCGCTTGGAGGACTACCAACAGGAAAAAATGTGATAGTAATTTTTTCACATGACTGGTTCCTCCTAAAAAGGTTGAAAGTGAGTCGAAAGAGATGTAGTGCTGTTCCCTCACTTTCCTCGTAAAAAAGAAAGGTAAAATGAATCTCTTTATAATGGTAAATGGCTAGAAACAACTTTCCCATACTTACGTTGCCATTACTGGGTTTTACGTCAGCAGAGCTCTTTTGATGAGATCCTCGTGGGAGAGAAAGTGAAGGAGAATGAGATACACATACTCGAGGAGCAACCAAGGCTGTTCACTTTTCATGTGTGGAAAGGATGTTAACCACTTCTTTTTGTGCAGTTGCTACTCAAAATACATGAACAGCTGTTGAGAAGAAAAAAATTCTTGGTAGGATATCATAGCTCGTAAAGCGTCTCGTCTCGTTTTTTGTGCATGGACACTTTCACCACTCTTTATTTTCCCCACTTTAACCTTGCTTTTGAGACAAAGGAGAGTAAAAAATATGTACTTGTTGGATCATCCAGTTTAATGGATATTTTTCCTCTGTAAACTTTTCATCATTTAACATTTACCTTCCAAATAAGCCCAATTTTTTTTGACGTTTTGACCTTTCCTTGTAAATCCTGGAAACAAGTGGGGAGGAGCAGATTGATGTGACAGAAATCAAAAGTAGGGAGAAAATGGAATGGTGAAAGTGAGTGATTTTTGTTGAAGAGCCCACACACTCACACGTGCAGCTAAGGACTAAGGACTAAGAAAATATGACAGATGAAAGGGAGAAAAAAGGGTTTTACGCAATCCCCGTCTTGGGATTGATGTAACAGGAATCTTTTTTCTCATTTTTCCTCTCGCAATTCATAGTCAAGTGGAAAATTCGTTAACGTGTATAGCCTCCCGAATTTCTCTCAAACTTTTCCAGACAATGGACATTTGAAAAGGGACATGTTACGCAAGAAGGATATTATGCAAGGGTTGTTTTTTCGAAATCCAATTACCTTTTCACTACTAATTTAACCTCGTCTCATTCCACAAACCACACCTCACCCACACACTTTAAGGAATGTACACATATTGGCTAGGAAGTGGGGAAATATTGCGAAATCGCTTGCAAAACTAGCATGATATGGCATTGCAAAGGTGATTAGTTGATTAGTTAGCCAAGAGTGTCCTGTACCACTTTTTATGTAGTAAAAATCTCGACTAGTTGAGCTTACGGCGAAAACCTTTTATTACAAGTGAAACAAGGAGGGTAAAAAGGATTGAAAAATCCCTCATGTAAGAAAAATTGCCAGAGGTATGTACGTCAATGGAATACTTCGAATTCAATGATCCAAGTGGAAAATACTCATATTCGAAAGGGCAAGGGAATGTTACAAGAATGTTGTAAAAGAAGATGATGAAAGTCATGCGGAAGCATGAATTCTACTCATTTGTTTTCCCCAGGATAATAATAATTTCCATCTTTTACTCCAGAGAGCATATGCCTATTACCAAAACTCTTGCTTGTTCCTACGTCACGGTGGGATTTCACTACAACTCTTCTCAAATCTCTGGTGATCTGAAGGGAAATTAGTTTTCAAGTTTGAAGGGATTCTTATGTACATTTCCACCTGTGTAGAAATGTTGGAAATTGACATTTTATCAAGTTACGAAATTTTCTCTTGCTTGAAGAGATGAGGAACTGTTCACTTTTCTTGAGAAAAGATTTCCGGAGAAACCCACGTTTTCCTGTTTATGCAATAATGATGGGATTTCGTTGAACTAACTATTTTTTTTTATCCTGGGATTTTGAACATTTCAATAAAATCATATCTACGAGTTTAATTCTATCACATGGGCAATCTGCAAATTGACTTTAATGACATGAGGTACTCTCAAAAATACAAGGAAGAGCTGTGAGCACTTCGAGGAAACAACATTAGAACCTACGAATTCGCTTTAGCTTTCACTGTCGTCATCTTTCAAGGAAACCTTTCTCCAGCCATAACACCATCACTGAGATTTCAACATTCTTTTGCCCACTCCTGTTTCCAAAATATGCTACATATATTATACAGAAGCACGACTAGGATGTGTGGTTTGCTGATTCAATTATGAATAAAAGTATGAGGAAGTTGAAGAGCGAACGGATGTCCTTATTAAGGATAGAAAGTGCTTCCTTAAAGTTTTTCTCTTGGAGAAAGCCAGAGATTTTCATCAAACTATCATCCATATGCATAAAAGGAGGAAGACCTTGTCATGCTTATGGAAAATTTTCTCGACTCATTTCCAAAGATTTCCTAGCACGTGCATTGTACTCACTCAATAAAGCGGATGAAAGGGAAGTGGTTTCGTATGAATGTAAAATAACTGCTTTTTTGCACATTAAATATCTACGTTCGACTAGAGTTTTGAAAATGCTATTAGCGTAGAATTACATACAGGATTTTATGATATGAATATACCATTCTCACGTTTCAATTAAGCCGAAGGTAGTGCTTTCATTTCTCCACAGTAGATAAATCAGGGATGCTTCATATGAGAGTTCATTGAATTGTATATTTATTTGTTATGTAAGTAAAGGTTTTTTCTCCGATTCCCCCTCATGTATCATATCTTTAACAAAAGAAAATAAACACAACACATGAAACCTTTCCTCATCATCCAGCTCAGATTTTCTTCTTTGGGGGTAATAGATTGGCCTGTTGGGGATATATGTAATGGAGGAAGACAACAATGCTGATATTTGATACTACTTTTGGATATTTTATACAACAAAGGGAATTTTGATTGTGAAGTGTGTTATTTTCTCTATTCTAAAAGTTTTCCTCTTTTCGCTACCCCAGCACCGCAAAACAACACCGCCTACTCTATTACAAGAGGGGTTGACTTGCCAAAATTTTGATAAACAAGAATTGTTTCAGGAAAGGAGGGAAAAAGCATAGTGTTTCTAATTCATTTAGTTAAAAGGGAAGCCTAGAAAGTTGAGCAAGGGATAAACTTTCTCCAACTGTTATGGAATTTCATACACTCTTTTATATTGCCAACGTTTGGTGATCCAATTCCCGAAAATTGCAATACTTTTCCTTGTAGAGTCAAGTCAATATCCTGAGATATATATATTTTCCACAAACCCATATCGATTTTCTTGTTGTGTTCCAGCTTTTCTTAAGAAACGCTCCCAAGAAAGAGACCCATAATGAGAGAAAATATGGCAAGCATTACTTACCACTAGAATGTTTTAGTTGTGGGACACCACAATGTTATACTTTCTTTGCGTGCACAACAAAAGAGAAAGTTGGGAGAGAAAGTAGAAAAAGAATCTTTTCCTTGTATTCACCACCCCAAATGTTGTCAGACTCCAAAGTCTCGACAAGAGACAATCTTACTTAATCGGGTGGAGGGTGTTGGTCGATGGGAATTTTTCTAAAAAATCACTTTCCTCCTCCCATCCTCTGGCATGACAAGCAAGGCCAAAAAAATTCAAGGCTGTGACCTCGCAACTCTCCTCCACCTCCTCAATATTGATCGCATTTGCAAGTCCTAGTTCTTCGAACTTGTGTGACGTGCGAGATATCGAGCGAGCGAGAGAAAAGAGTTAGGAAAAAAGAACTTCCAACAGGGAAACCTATTTATTACAGACATGTTCTCAGGATTTTCTTATATCCTACTTTTTCCTACAGAAGATCCTCTACATTTTTTCTTCTTTTATGTCTGCTATAGTTGTCTTGTCAGCATGCTCACCATCCCGATTACAACTTTCTTCTGAAGGGATACATATTTATGTATAAGCATTGTTGATAATCTCTAGCTCTAGTTATTTCTAGGAACATCATTTGATAATTACATCTTTATGCTTCTAGTTTCGAGGATGGGTAGTAGTGTGTATAATGTTGAACCCGCATGTTTTCGCTGAAAATCCTCCTTCCAAGAAAATTCCGTTGGTGAAAAATAAGCAAATTAATATTGAAAGATTTCCCTAGCTCACTCATCCAATAGAGGATGGGAAGCTAGCTAAAAATATCTCATCCTGGAATTTAACTAATATAATGGCCAAATTGTTAGCTCAATAGATGCAAGGAAGTGCTTCATGTATTAAAAAAAGCCTAAAGTTAACACAGAAAAAACAAGCTAGGGAAGTAATAATTTCATTTTGAGCACAAACCTAATTAGACTTTTTCCTTCCGTCACTGGGTCGAGTTCATTTGAGCCAAAAGCTCTACCTTTGCACATCCGCTCAATTCCCAGGATGGTTGATGAATGTGAAAAAGGAAAATTGGATGCACAAAGCTATAACAACTGTTGCAGCCGGAAAGAGACTCAAGGTTATGTTATACCTAAGGCTGACTATGGAGCAACTATTTTCCGTTTTGAATTCCTCTCGGAGAAAGCGAGGAGAACTTTTTTGTCAAATTTCCCTCAACTTATTGAAGACATTATTCCCTCGTGTATTAAATGTGCATATATCTTTAGTAGACAAGACTTACAAAAAATAATCTATGGCATACCACTAATGGTAATAAAAAGATTATAAAGGAAAGGAGAAAAGAATGGATGTAATATAGTTAGATCCATAATATTACGAACCTTTGACTATTTTCCCTTGAATAGTTCCCTATTCATATTATTTACGTTTGGAGATTTTTGTTAAGTTATTGGAATAAAGCCTAATATGTGTATTCTGCTCATTGAATCGAATTTAAGAGAAGAGATTGAGGAAGGTATGGTAGTCGATTGTGAGAAATATATGGGGTATAAGGAATGTTGCGAATCAATGCAAAAAAAATTTATATAGAGATTTTTTGCTTTTGTCTGCTATTTATGTAACCAATCCCATTTTCCCTTATGAGTTTTGAATTTTCCTGTTGAGTGAATCGGATATTTACTTTCGTCTACTCTGTATCACAAGGGATTTACATAACTTTCTCATATAATTTGATGTATCATGTCAATTTATACAAGAGAAATGATCACCTCATGCAGATGATAACGACGAGTGAAAAATAACGGTCTATATAGTTTGGTGTGTGCGGCATCATGAAAAATTGGAAATAATGTCGGCAACAAACACACAAGTTAAGAAAGGTCGGCAACTTCCAGCCCAGCAACAGAAACATTTATGTGAGTAATCTGCAACAAGGTAGTCTGTAAGCTCACTCAAGTGTCTGCAAATTTTTTTATGAGATTCCTTTATATCATGAAGAAAGTTATCTCGCTTAGGGTAAAAGTCCATAACGTTATGAAATGACAAAGCGGTCTACATACAAAATTCTTCAATTTTAACACTAAAATATTTCTAGTCCTCGTACCCTAAAACTTGGACGAGGCTAAAGCTCTCTTAAACTCTGAATTTGAATCATATGTGGTGAAGAAGAAAAAAATTCAAGGTTTCCCGCATTACGAAATGTGTGCTCGGAAGGATATTTTTGGTATTTTGTCTTGAGTGACTCACTAAATAGAGTGATATACTCTGGAAGATTAAATGAGTCTCTGAGAAAAAGCAATGTTGAAGAAATACGACCTAAGCCAAAGCTCACCTGGTTGAGCTGCTGCAGGAAAAATATATTATGTTCTTGTTAATCATACATACTTTTTATTTTGAAAATGGAGAAAGCACTCATGCTCTCAAATATCATCCAACTATGCAGGAAAAACATGTACACTAGAATAGATAGATATGTAAGTAGATAAAACAAGGAAAAGGGATATCACGAAAGATACTTTATACCTTCTGGCATGTGGGTTATGATGAATGCTTAGAGAGAAAACACCCGTATATAAACACCCATATGACTTGCAGCAAGACCAAATAGTGAGCATATCAGAGAGAAAGTATAGCAGGAAAAACCAGATTTTAGCTATGGTAACCATTTGCGTCAGCAAAGGAGAAAAAGCTCTCTGCTGTGGCAAGATGATGTGATGGTGCGAGAGAGAGAGAGAGAGAAAAGGGAGAAAAAAAGAAAGTACACACGGCTAGAGATAAAGTAGGGGAAAACAGCTAGAAAACATATTATGCCAGCTCATACCCCTGTAGTTAGGCTTACTTTTACTTTCTCTCCAATATAGCTATTACATGTGAGAGAGAAAGTTGGGGAAAGTTTCCAAGAGAAAGTATGATGTTTGATGCTGTGTGCGTAGGCTTTAGAGAGAATGTTTATATGTGTACTTGAAAAATGAAGGTCCATCGTTGGTAGTAGGACGTAGGACGTGTTTTAGAGGTAAATTGTAATAGCGATAAGATGTCATTACTCTGCCCTCTAAATTTTGGCCAAGATCTCCTAGTGATATACGATCTTTAAACTTGAGCATCAGGTCGGAATCTCGCTCTGATGCACGTACTTGAGTGGAGCGCAACAATATAATCATACAATCTCGTTATAAGATTTTTATCTTGTTAGCTACCTAAACTAGAGAGAGAGAGTGTGGCAAACGTGATTTTCCAAGTATCTAATATGTAATCCGATTGTCATTTGTATGAAACACTTGTACTTTTCAATTTCCCCAAATATCCTCTCATTATCTTGAACCAGCGACCGCACCGTGAATTAGGGTTGCGTACAGAACCTCTTATGCAAGTTTATTGGGTGCTTTTCCCAGCGCGGATTTAACGAGTACAAGAGAAGTTTCCTAAAGGGATAGCTGGGGAAAGTTCAGATTCTAGGAAGTTGAATGTATTTGTGTCTTTTACAGAATTGCTAGCGCCCCATGCCTCGAGTTTAAATTTAACCTTGGACAATAACTCTAAAACAAACACATCATTTATGCTTTTGTAGTAGAATACTTTCGTATTACCAATTACCACCCATTCATCTACACTTGTGTCTGATAACATTTAAACTTTTTAGAATATTTTACGGCGCACTAGTTATTCTAGTTATTCAAATTGACGTTTAATGGTATTACGAACCAACTTTCCTTTACCTTTCACTTTCAATCGTTTCAGTAATGATCCATGGATCATTGTCAGATTTTAAATTGATTATCGTTGTCATTTTTGTCAATACGCATTTTAGTGGGGAATTTGGAACCAGAGTCGGGAACAAAATGACAGACAATCTGATTAAGTCAAACGTTGCTCTACTTTTATGTTAAGTGAACTAGGCTTATTCAACGTGATTAGACTCGTTGATTCGTCTTTATTGCTCGAATTATGGCTAAATTTATGCGTATGACATGAATATGAAATGAATGTGTCAGAATTCACATTTCGTTACTGTAAGTTCAGCCGACTGGGAAAACGTTCACTTGTGAAACATTCTCTGGTAAAATTCTGGTATTACGAAACGATAAGAGGATTTTCGATAATCTGTCAACTTGCGACTGACTGGTTACAATGACGCGAAGTGTGTCTGTATCGACCATAACAAGTATATTTACTGGAAATCCAACACTGTTTAGCAGTAGAATGTTGTTCTGTAATCATGTCTTGACATGACATCAACTGTGAGACTGTAATGGCCAAAAAGTGCGGTTAGGTATTTTGATAAACTAGACAAGGGATTGGTGTAAACTGATAATAAGGAACAAGGAATATGATGTGATATTTTTATTGTATTATTTCAGGTCCTCAGTGAATGATCTACCGTAATGGATTCTGGAAAACCGTGGCCACCCTTAACACGGGCATCGTGTCCGGGAGAGAGATTCACTAAACGCTAATTCTTTGTGATATGGATATCGGAGACGACGAAAGCGCTTTGATCCACTCCAAGTTCCACAAGGCCAAACGAGGTTTGCTGTCCTCCTCATTACAGTCCTTCCAGACTGCTCCATTATCAGCAACTTCCGCACTATCTTCAGCTTCATCATCATCTTCTGACGCGTCTTCTTCAGACACAGCAACTGTAACCACAGTTCCACAACTGCAACCTGTACCTCGTACCGAGGGAAGGCTAACCACTGAATGTTTAGCATCTCTGGGAAATTTCCCAGCTCAACAGTCACAAGTTTATACACAACAGCATCAGCTCATTCATGGTACATTTGAGATCACATCCCAACACATTCCCGTTCCGTTGTATCAGCAGCCCCCACACCCATTTGGTGGAGGAGCTGTTACCCTCAGTCCAACCTTTGGGACCAATATCACTGGCACTAGCCCATCCGGGGGTTCTCCAAATCAGCCCACCGCAGCAACAAGTAGCGGTGGTTCTCCAGGAATAAGCGGGATTTTGGGAGGTCCACCTCCATCTCTTCAACCGTCTCTGCCCATGCCAGGGAATACAAGTATTCAAGCGAGAGAGCAGGTTTTCCGCTTTGATAGCACTGATCGGGAAAGATACTTATGCAGTGCTATTTCGGAGGAAGACGAGGAAGTCTTCAGCCCTGGTCCGTCCCCATCTTCACTATCCACAAGATCTTTTGACTCACCGCATATTATTCTGGACTCGCCCAGAATAACCATAAGTCCATTGAGAATTGAAGACTCACCTCCGGCGATTCCAAACTTGACACTGTCACCAATCATGGACAGCCATAATAGACTCTTTCCTCGGCTTCACACTGGCTTAGCAGTGTTACCACCAACGACTAATATGGACCAGGCGAGATGCTTGTTTGGAATACCATCTTCGCCTGTTTCACCGCTCACGCCCAACACACCGCTTTCACCATCCCCACTGTCACCACATGAGCATATGTTTCAACAGGGTATTTTAGAGGAGCTATATCGGCGCAGGTAAATTTAGCTATCAATGATATCTACTTTGCGAGCTACATTTCTTGTAATTCGTAATTAATATTGAACGTCGTTTTAGATGCCACTCGGATTCCGATCTTCCATGCTTGCCAGATTCCCCAAAGCTAGAGCCAACAGACTTAAGCCAAAAGTCACGCTCCACCCAACGTACCAAAAGATGGATACCACATCCACTAGTTATGCCAGCTATAAAGTCAGGCTCATTAGAATCAGACCAGTCAACACCTCAAGACTCTCCTTTGGATTTATCCATGAAAGGAAGCAAAGAGCGGTTTGGAACTAGCTATGAAAATTTTGGCACTTCACGGTCCATATCTTCCTTAGTCATTCCCCCTCAGTCAGGAGGTGGGTCGCATTCCCCCCTCTCGCCAGGTAATGGTTTTAGAGGTAAAACATCAAAACAATATCAAATATACAAAGCTTTCCCCCAAAAAAAAGTGGATACAAAATTGAAAAATTAAATTATCAAAAATTAAAATCCATAACCTCTCCTATAATCAGGATTGCAAGCCATTTCACCCACAACTCGGCACTCAATCGCACTCCGCGTAAGTCCTGCAGAAGAGAACAAGTTTTACTCAATTATTCAAGTTCATGGAGAAGCATGTGGTGTAATCAACATCCAAAGCTCTCAGAGAGTGGAGGAGCATTTTACACAAATGCATAAAACATGTTTCTTTTTATTACTTTTTCAGGTTCGTCTTCACACAGGTGTCAAACCATACACGTGCAAAATGTGCGGACAGGTATTCTCAAGGTTTGTTCAAACATAATATTGATTTTAATAAACTCCTCTCATCATTCATGCATAAGCTGATATTGTTCACGCATTTATCTTCCATATTTTGTACTTATGAAAAATTAAAAAGGACCATCTTCTTGTTTATCCTCTCAGGTCAGACCATTTGAGTACTCATCAAAGGACTCACACAGGTGAAAAGCCTTACAAATGTCCACAATGCCCATACTCTGCATGTCGGCGAGACATGATAACTCGACACTTGAGGACGCATACTCGAAACAGCTCATCGTCTTCTTCTGATCTCATGGGTAGCACGACAACGCCTACCTCATCCTTGTCAGAACCTATTTTGGACGGAATTATCAAATCTGAGTTTTCCAGGCCGCCATCCTCATCTTCCAGCTTTGCACCAGAGTCTCCTACTCAGTTGTCACCTGCACTCAATCTTGGATCGCTATCTGTTCATTCGCCACCGCCGTCCTCCTAGAAAAAATGCTTAAATAATCTGTACTCAAGTACAAGATTGCTGTGCAATCGACCTAAATAGCAAGACATAGAAAGAAACGGGATATCTGCAGAAAAGATGTATATTTTGACTGGTATTCATACATATTGAAATTCATGCTGTGCTTGAAAAGCGGATCTTGTCAAGCTCATTCGGTGCAGGTGCACCCAACTTGAACAAAATTAACTTTAATATGATTCTACTTAGTATCTTAACGGTTTACACAGACATTGTTGCGTAATTAAATAACGGGTTGGCACACAATGCTTTATATATCACCTGGAAAAAAGATATTTTGAGCTTTATGAAACAATCTTCACCGTCTAGGATTTTTTTGGCATTTATTCTTGTACTTGAAGCCAATGTACACAGTCCTTGTTGAGATGTGTACGGATGAATTTAAAATTGAGTTCGGGTCATTCGTAGGCTACAATAAAGAGCACATTTTTGAAAATTATATAAATGTCCCTTCATTCTGACATTAGCTATAGCTATATAGCAGTATATATCTTATTGAAATTGAAGACGCTGTTGAACACTTGAATGTTTTTGTAAACACAAATTCCGTGTCCTATCGGTACACATGTTACTTGACCTGAACTTTGCTTATCCGTAATATTTACGAGTACCAGTTCTTGTGCCGATCAATAGGAAAAATATATATTAATGGGATTCAAGAAGCATAGATATGTTAACTTGTTGTTGTGCAGCTTCTTGTTATTATTACAAGATGGGATTGTTTAGAACGATATGGGTAGAAGTATGGAGATTTCAAATAGTATATCGGTATATTTAGTTGATTGATAATGTTTGAATGAACTTAAGAATAACGTATGAGACCGGATATGCATATGTTGTACCTGTAAGCAGTGCTGTTATAACCTCAACTCAAATTCAACTCAAAATATAAAGAAAAAAAAATAGTTTTTTTCCCACCAGGCAAAAATATATACGTAGTAGATCCATATCTGTAGTGAACGTATCATCGAAGTAGATATAGTTTTATACATGTTGACACCATTGTAAACACTTTATAGTTGATATACATAAATTACTGGTCCAAAAATGCATTTTTTGACACACACAAATATCGTTAAAAAAATGCGCAGCAGCAGTTTTCTCTTTAGAAAGGTGTTATTTTTTCTCAAGAGAACTCAATGTAAATGAAATGCTCAATTGTTCTACTTGTATACCTAAATAGCACTTGTAGAGTTTCGTACAATTAAATATATACAAATGATCCTATTGATGTTTGTAGATGTGTTAGGAAGGATGGATATTGAATACGTGAGGTGTTTCTATTTGGTGTTCCTATTACACACACGAGAGAAAAGTACATGTTTAATAGTAAATGTACCACTCACAAGAGTAAGAGTTTTTTATGCATATTGTCTGTCTATATGATTTGTACAATTTCTACGAGAGTGAATTGAATAACGTTTATAAGCCAATTTGTGATACTTGTACTGTCTTACTTTGCGATTTATGTAAATATCATGAATGAACCAAATGATTTTTTTTCTCGGAAAATGGATAAGAGAATCCGTAAAGTACTTAAATTGGGAACATGCACATGTCACAGTAGTTTGATCATAAACTGTTGAAATGATAACACTTGCAAAGTTGTTGTTGAAATAGCTGTTGCATGTATTTATGTGAATTGTGAATGAAAAACGGTCAATCTCTGAATTCCGATTATAATACGCTTATCGCATTACATTTTAACTGTATCATATATGTTAAATGTATAGTCACACAGCTCTCCACAAACTACTTATCATGATATTATTCCTTAATACCTAACTCAAACTCAAGTCTTGAATGCCACTGTATAAGTTCGGTCCAGACGTAACCAACCTTTTATATCCATTCTCCACAGATATTGAAAATCTGCAATCTGAACTTCAAGTAATATCCCTTATAAATTTTCTTTTTTTTGCGGCGTCAAACTAGCAAAATATAATCATTTCAAGAACTCGACTTTTACCACTAAAAATTAGCTACAAAGTCGCTTTTTATCGGTTTTCCGCAAGTCATAACTATTAAGAATCCCCACATCTCATTCAAAGTTGTAAGAGTCGTCAACTAATTAAATATTCCTTCCTGCTTTCCTCTCCCAATCTCTCCTCCATTTGCCTCCAATAAACGAGAACATGATGCTGGTAGAAAAGAAATTAATATGTAGCGCGTTAGTGCTTATAACTTCGTACGTTCATATGATGAGCACATGGGAAAAGATAATGTCACAAAGATTGCAATGCACTGGTTGATCTTTTCTATCACACAATAGAAATTCACAATACGAAAAAAATGCAAATGTCACTAAAATCTCAGGACACAATATTTAATGCAAGATAGGGAATCTGACAAAAATGGCATGACCTTTTTTAAACTTTTTTTAGACAGGACATTTCAGAGTTTGCTATTTGTCGTACTGCTGAGCACAGCAAGAGATAATAATAATAAAAATTATGAGATTGATTGAGAAATATGTGTTTGTTCGAGTATGATCGAATCTCAAAGTCTAAAGGTAACTAGTTACGCTCATCTTACATCTTGTTCCGATTTATAATGACTGTCATGTGACGTGTATAGATTTTTAGCTAGTTGATCATCAGGATATTGTAAATATATGAATTACATGTCATATCCTTATATTCTCGCCATCGCCACACACATATATTATTTATGTAATTTCAAGTGAATTCAGTAAACGTGCCATACAATATTGATTCAATGCATGCAAGTCAACAATTTTTTTGAGACTCTAGTTGTTTTGCAAAATCGGTACTCGTTTCGCTGTAAATGTTTAGTTAACATTAACTACAATATATGTATACTTATGTATATGTATATTCAAGCAATGCTGAACAATGCAAACATGTATAATAGTTAGGGATACAGAGTAATTAATTATTATAAGAGTATAATTCTGAATTTTATCGCTTCACTGCCCTACATTACTTTACCAGTGGAGTTTTTCAGTTTTAAAGTAAAAGCCTGTGGGGTAATTGAGCAGGTGCTCTTCTAAACGTTCCCAGTGACAGGTTTTAAGAAAGTGATGACTTGCTAGTGTGATGATAAATAACTGTGTTTAAAACAGTTAAATTAAACTATCCACTAGCAAGCTTCGAGCTTAAAACACATCCTCTCTTGATTCAAGTAAATACGTAACTTTTGCAGCTCATCATAACCTTAATTAATACGTTGAACTGTCGTAAAAAATGAACTTCTCGTTTATGAATAATAGGTTAAAAAGTTGAAATAATTATCGTTTTACTATATCTCTTTTTTGTAGACTTTGATATACATAGTAAATATTATTTCTGATATAAGTTGTCAAGTCTGTTCCCAGATATTTCACAAAAGACTTCCCAGGCAGGTAATAAGTAGTGCGTGCCGGGGAATTCCGATCTATTAATACAAATTATTATATGCCTATTTTTTGCTATATACATACTAGAGGATAATTGTTTTATGAATTGTTGTTAACTTTCAAGATCATACAAGCATGAGGCTGGTTGTAAGGGCGCAGTGCGTCCTCTCCTCCTTTATTTATCATACTTATTCTGTTATAGAGCTAGTTTTAAAAAAATATAATACGTAATTGTTGTCACTCATCGTATGCTTATCTTAGTCCGAACATGGAACGTACGTGACGTATATCCTGTAGAAATACTCTTTGCTCGAGTGACTACATTTGTACTGTGTAAATAGAAGGTAAACATGAAAAAATGTTATATGCCGATATTGCCGATTCTCTTTTTCTGGTTTCAAAGTAGAGGACAAAATATGATAAAGATATACAAGCACGTGTATCCATAGAATTGTAGCATATCTCTACATAGTTATTCATCTTTTACAGCTGTCAAATCCATGTCAAAGTCATGTCACAAGAAGTTTATTTAAGCGTTTTTGATTGTACTTTCATGTATATCTTTATATTTGTAAGGGTATATAAAAAAACTATAAAAATTCTTATTTGCCAAGCCACTTTATATATATATTATTGCATGGATTATACCAAAGATACTTATAAATGTTTTATCATGACAAAAACTTGAATTGATTGATGACAAAAAACTCTCAAGTTATATATATATTTATGTGTGTATAGATTTTTGTTTCGTATTGGCTCAATAGAAGATGATGAACTTAAAAATGTAATACTTTATATACAAAAAATATGATATTTCATGTCCTGATCTCGCTGTACCTGTTTCACTAAAGGGGAATTTTTTTAATGCAGTCATATGAGCCTCGGCTGTTAGCGAAATTTTTCTTGTAAATAACATGAACATAAATATTACGTATACAAAAATAGTTTTCGTATTTTCTCAAGACAAAATAAAGTTAACTTACAAAATCTATGAAATATTTGAGTATTTTTTTCCCGTTTCAAAACTACTATGCTGTGTAAAGATGAGAGAACAAAAAATTGAATCTTTTCATCTTTTGTCCACTGCGAAAAAATATAAGTCAATGTGACCATATTTGTTGTATAAAAGGCGATGTAATTTTTTGAATATTTAATATTAATATATATATGTAGTTAACTAAAATAGCAAATATTGTATGTGTATTGTATGTACAGCCGTGATATGAACATTGTTATACTGTGAGCAAACAAGTAAATAAATTATGTTTTTAATTTCAAACGCATTTTTTGTTCCATTTATCTCTTTTTTATTTTTCCATGTTTTACAATATCTATATATTATTGCGAGTTCATAAAAATGTGTCCTTGTCAAAGACTTTAAAATACTGGGGAGAATCATTTCGATAAAAATACAAAGCTTTGCATTGCTTACTTAGTTGAGAGAAAAATTGAAGAAGAAAATATTAGAGAAGTTTTTACATAGCCTTTTTATGTTGCTATTTACAGTTAATTAGCTTGTCTACAAAGTAACTTAAAAAATCTCAAAATCTATCAAACTTCAAAATTAAGGAATCAATGAGCCGCCACAGGTTTGGCATCTTCAGATGACACGTATTTATATCTCATGGCCATAAATGCAAAAATAATTGAGTCGATAAACATCAGGCCAGCAAACATAAAGAATTGCACGGACTAGGAGAAAAATAAAATAGCGTCATAAATATTTATAAATACATCCTCCACCACACGTCAATTACTAATGATCTCTTAAATGACTAAAATAAGTATGTGCTCTTACTTGAGAACCTTTCCCATGGCCTTGTGCAGCGATAATTACTATCACATTGCCGCAAGCATTCATAAAATGCCATAAAGCCTGGAGAACACTTTTCATGCTTACTGGAGCCTGGTCAATACAAAATGAGAGGAAATTAGGTTATATGCTGATAAGAAAACCAGACATAATGTCTTTAACGTTGTGTCTTACCTCTGTAAATGAAAACTCCATTCCGCTTACAATAAACAGGATTTCTCCCCATGCCATAAGCATGTATTGAGGAAGGAGCCACAAGATGTGGATATTATTTTCAGGTGTGATTGTCACCACTTGTGACCTAATTTCCCCTGGATTAAAACCATTATACAGGATTATACTGTAACTACCCCCGTTTTTCAGGTCTACTCTACCATCTACAATGTTTGCGTTGGTTGACGGGAGATAAACGGTATACCTGGAAAAAGCATGATGCCATTTATGCTACATATCTTCGTCAAAATTAGAAGGAAAAACTTGTAACTTACTTTTTCTCTCCAATTTCTTCCACTCCAGAATACAAAACGTCTCCACTTCTTTTGAGCGTGAAGGATGAGGATTTCCCGCCTTTTGTTGGCGTAATACTTAACTCGGTTTGGTTTAGGCTTGAATCCGGATCTTGGATGACAATAAACCTATAAAAATATAAATGGTAATATAAAGCTTGTCGAGGAAAAGATAAATAATCATGATAAAATATGACACTAACCTGACACGTGCGTTACCATCTTTAGACTTTATGTGATCATCC
Organism: Sinodicranocentrus sp. ZH6; assembly: GCA_027743935.1. Classification (NCBI taxonomy): domain Eukaryota; kingdom Metazoa; phylum Arthropoda; class Collembola; order Entomobryomorpha; family Entomobryidae; genus Sinodicranocentrus; species Sinodicranocentrus sp. ZH6. The sequence continues at coordinate 15,909 of JAHZNA010003854.1, read as the reverse complement.
CCAAATGGGAAGGAATTCACAGAAATGCTATGATCGGGGTTATCTTCTAGAGAGATAGCTACTGTTTGATAAGCACCTTGCAGCACATTAACGAATCCACTCCATTCCAGTGTCTTATTTTTGACCACACAATTTTCTTTGGTTTTCACCAAAAACTCAACCTTCTCGTCAAAATGGAGCGCTGGAAGTGTGAGATAATTATCTCCTTCAATAGAGTAGCTTTGCTCAGTGTTTCTAGCTGGGTTCACCCACACATTGACAGGACACGGTAGCCCATTCACTAAATGGAGGACGGATTGTCCATCTACCATGTCGGGTTTGATGGATGGCTGTGGAAAATTACAGAATTGTTTTTAAATGAGAAGTTGCAATTTGCTAGAAAGATTGGGGAAAAAAATCCTCCTACCTCAATTTGTAGTTCGACAATCCCAGCCACAGTGAATGACAAACCTGCCAAAATTCCTCCAACCACCATGCGCTGCAAGGGTCTTTTAAAGATTCCGAATTTTCCCATGATTGGATACACAATGTATTGAAATACCGGAAGGAAGATGAACATGAGGAGAGCATTGCTCACTTGCATTTGATCAGGTTTTATAATAAAGCTTCCAAGTGCCCCCTTCATTCTTGTAGCTTGTAACGTCCATCTGCTTCCCTGTCAATGTCACATTTTTATCCAAATTAGATTTTTTTGTTATCATGATGTTAGTTTAGTTTGTATTGTGTTATTATTTACCAGTTGCTCATAAAGTGCAAAAAATATGGGGATCGGAAGATAGTAAACGAGAACGCGGAGTAATCCTTTCGTATCTGCAATAAGCTTCTCGTCATACAAATCCGATGCAGAATCCAACCAATGGGCTGATTCCTTTGCTCCTTGGTTCTTTTTCCCTCGATTAGATATGGCATGCTAATAATTGGATTTTATTAAATTAAATTTGTATTCAATTTCTTTGAGTATGAATAAAATGTTTGAAATCGACCACCCACTTACCGCAACACATTTTGAGACTTTGACAAGCATGTTGCCACTCGTTGGCTTATGAACTGTGTACAGTGGACGCCCAGCAAGAAAAGTTACTGTAATAATTCAATTTCTAAATATATCAGACTGTTAGTGATATAACATCTGATCAGAGTTGGTAATTACTAACCGACAGCAACAATCATTATCATTGCCGGAACTCCGAAAGCCAGCGGATAACAACTGTCTGATCCAAAACAAGTAACATCCCTTCTAAAAACGGGTGTAATCAAAGTCGAAACCATGTTGCCGATTGTGATTGCAAAGAAAAACAAGGAAAAGAACTGCCTCAAGTAGTTTGCTTGTTGTGGTAAAACAAACTGTTCCCCTCCAAGTGGTGCCTAAAACATTTGATCAATCATTACAGTAACTCACAAACTTTTTTACAGTGATTTTTATTTTTTGTGGATATGAGAACTCACAACGCATGGCTTCATCCCAGACGTCCCAACTCCCATGAGGAACAAGCCAACAAAGAAAAATGCCCTGTGAAACGAATCAAAAATGTTGTCATTTTTATCCTAAAAATTTTTAAAAAAGTTTTTGATTCAAATTACTCTGTCGGCAAATTCAAGGGCGGAACTGAGGAAAGCGCTAAAACAATATTCCCAAGTGCGAAGAGGATGGACACATAAAAAATGGTTTTAAACTTTCCCAGCCAGGAATCGGAAACAACCCCCCAAAACATTGGAAGCCCATAGCAAATCATGAGGAAAATGTGGTAGTACGAGGTAGCCGTGTCTTCACTAAAGTTGAGTTTATTTCTCATATAAATTGTCAACACAGCTCGCATCCCATAGTAGGAAAACCTTTCACTCAACTCTGTCGCCATTATGAAGAAAACACCCTTTGGATAGGGGATCTTCTTTGAGGCGTCCTAAATTTCAAAAGTTTTAACAACTATTGCAATTTAAAATTCAAAATTCAAAAATGAATAGAAAAAAGTAAAAGTTGGAATTTTTTTCTTTACCATTTCCATTTGCTCCACCCCGCCTCTCTCAGACTTTGACTCTATACCCATGTTTTGTGATCTCTGAACTTTAGCAACTTTATTAATTTCACAATTTCCTGAAATACTTAAGTGTTTGACGATGAAAAGCAATTAGCTGTCTGAGGAGATGTTTGAAGAATCACAGAAACAAAGACTTGGCGATAATGCTCGACATGTCACATTGAATATGTCTTTACCTTGAATGGAACTCGTGATAAAGACATTGTCGTCATTGTTCTTTCAGATTAAATCACTGTCCCACACTGAAACCGCGTCTAAGATGGCACGCCAAGGAATGTCTTCCACTTTCTGAGAGGAGGAATGACTGGAACGCAGGGAGAAAATGTATTTATGAGTCAGAGAGAAAAAGGATTTTGTTCTTTTTGTGCATGCGTTTCCCATGAAATAAATCCGTGTGTGGAAGAATAATAATAAATAACAAATTGATTGTCTACGTCAATACCCACACAACTCACACTAGACACATGCACTTTGGTAATCTCACGTAACCTCACTTGACTACTTGAACTTATAAATGCATCATGTGAATCCTCAATCATGGCATTTTACATTCCTCTCTTTTCACTCCAATTTATTTCATAGTAGTCGTCCACAAAGCTAACATTGGCATTGTCTGATAACCCTTTACCTCCAACAAAAATCAACAGACAGCTGAACCAGACCAAGTTTGATGTTTGTTGAATGATATAATCGTCCCACTTTGTTCTCTTTTCTCGCTTTCAATCTCTATCCATGTGAGAGGTTGACACATGGAGCTGTTTTATAGTTAACGAGGATTTTTATTTATTTTACAACTTCTCCTTTCATCTGATCACTGCGTGCTCTATATATTAATGTAATATTTCCGAGAAAAGAGGGGACTCTATCATATTTATGTTTCTACGTCTACTAGAATACAACCACAGAATTTAAAAAGATTTCACGTTCCACTGCTGCGGTGTCACTTTTTCCTTTGGAAATGATGTCACGTCCAAAAAAGATTACGAGTTGAAGGGAAACCTCAACAAGAGACAAATGAATATATTTTTACGCCAACTAATGAAGCAAATATTGCTCCACTATGCTATGTACAAAATTATATACTTAATAATAATTGTAAATTTCTACTCTTAAAATGATATTAGCATAAGAAGTTTGTAGGTTTGTGAGTAGAGGAAAAATGCTAAAAGTATTCAACCATACCTGGCACTACCACTCCAAGGTTATGATGTTTGTCTTGAGGAGCGAAAACCGAGATCGCATGTGTATTTCTGTAAAAGATAAGGAACATATGCTATAGCAGAGTTGAGAGTGATATGCCGCTAATGTTTATATCCATTTATATTCAAAATGTCTACACAATCCCATTTATTTAGTGTGGTAGTAGTGGGTATAATGGCTTAATGACATTCATTTGTTAATTGAATGAATGCTCTATTGTGAAGGAAAGTAAGTGAATTTTTTTCAAATCTGCAAAAAATGCTCGACGCAAATTTTCAGACATTTGCAAAGTGAGATGATGATGCTGAAGAATACTTGTCAAGTTGGTAGATATGGGGGAATTTATTCAAATGACGAAATTGTATTAGAGTATGGAAGCATCTTTCCTCCTCATTTACCTGTCCAGATAGCAAAGTATTGGGGATAATTTCTGACATGGCTAAAGCTCAAGTGGACACATGGAGAGCAATTGTTGGAGATAAACTTGTCAAGTCAGGTTTTGTCGGGAGAAGGCTGTGTTCCTCTGATTTGTCCAATCATGGCAATATTTCAATTTATTCGAGATTGTATTGCCTTCAATTTAATTTGTATTAGATTATCCTCTCACATGTGTAATGCACTGATTATATATTGGCCATGGTTTGCCTGAAACATTTTGTTGCATCTGTAATCAAATCACATGGGCAAGTAATGCTTCAATATTATTCCGCTGGGATACAAATACAACAAATAACAATTCTTTTGTCTTTTCCCTCTACCTCCCACTAACCGCTCTAATGTCGGCTACATCAAGAGAAAAATATGGAGAAATTATTTACTGTATAATTGTTGCGTTGCGCCATGTAAAAGTGGAAATATGGGTTATTCTTGTATGCTTGGGTTTCAAATGGATGCCGGTAACTTGAAGCAGTTGTTGTTATTATTGTAATGCGTAGTGACATGATTGATCACTGTGTTTGCATGATTGTCGCAAGGTTTTTGGTGAAACTAATAAGAGGAGGAAGAATTGATATGATTTCGGCTGAAGATTGGATTGCTCAACAGTCTATTTCATAAAGGTGCCGCGGCAGTATCCAATATTGTGTTGTCATGTTTCAAGTTGTAACTGCTTCGGTGTGGTATGGCAATAACGTCATTGGAGAGGGAGTTGCATGTCTCATTTCCTGTCGCTTTCATACAACTGCCCAGTAATATTTAAATGATATGGCTCATCGGAGCAGAATTTGCTCATAAGAAAAATGCATACAAATCTTGTTGAGAATGTGACTTTGTGTCTTAATCCTATTTTTTATGAATGGGCAACTCTTTCAGAAGCTTAATAACCTCGTTATGAAGTTATGAGAGGATTTTGGAAACCCCAAGTAATACAAGTACGAGTAATTCTAGTATTCATAATGGTGAGATTACTCACACGCAACCATTCTCTTCACTCTTTCCGCATATCTTGCACGGTCTCTGAAGGTTCTTGTTCAGTATTAGTTTGCTCCAATTTCAGGGATTGTATAGAACAAAAGGATTTAGAAGAAAAATCAGGTCTGACTCAATGAGCGTTATAAACTCGTTTTGGTTAGCCATGAAAAGATAAATATCAATACTTTCAATTTTCCACCATCATTTAATTTTTTTGGAGGTTATGGTTTTCATGAATGGAAATCTTGTCTTTGTAAAGGATATTGAAAGTAGGAAACAATAAGACTTCCAAGGATGGTTAATTTATCAATGAAATAATATGCACATATGCATGTAATATGCAAATATATCTTAATGCTTCGACTCAAAATCATAATGACACTTATTTCTTATCAAGCACATACAAAAATAGTCACATTTTGTCCTCCACGAAGAATGGATTTCTCATGAAAGACAAAATATGTACATAACGATAACCCTGTATGCCATCAATGACGAAAACTTAGGATTCGACACAACTCAAAAAATTACCCAGTTTATACTAGATCCCTCTCATAGTACTGTTTACAATGTAAATATCCCGTTTCCAATATTTTATTGTAGGTACACATTCGTATAAAAATATGACATATCGCACAATACGCTACACACAACACACTACATTGTATGGCATCTAGGAACATTAAAAATCTCATTCACACTTTTTCATTCAAATCACGCTATTTTTTAAAAATCCATTTTTATGGATCACGGTCCCGATATCCGTCATTTTCTACTCCGTTCTCTCTCATTTCCATCTTATTCGGGTTGGGATCATCTTCATTTTTCTTATCTTGTTGGACTGGCTTGTAAAAGTAGGCAAGAATGGAGAAAATAATCATGTCAACGAACATCAATCCGGAATACAGGAAAAATTCTTTCCACTGAAATTTGATAATATTATCCAAATATTATCTATTTATCCAAATTAAAATACATTGCAACTCAAAAAACGTAGATGAACGTCTAACCTGCTCTTCAAAAGGCTTAAATTCTGCAAGGAAAACGACAATAACGTTTCCAAATGCGACAGTAAGAAGCCATGCCGCCTGCAACACCGACTTCATACTCGCAGGAGCTTGAGAAAATGCAAATTCGAGTCCAGTAACGCTAAACATAACTTCGCCAACGGTGATCACGACAAATTGTGGAACTAGCCACATCATATGAATCGAATTGGGTTTTGTAATTGTGTGCTCAACAATAGAAAACTTGTTCCCTTCTTTGGTTATAACGTATAAATAATTTCCTCCCTGTTTAGGATGAATTTTCTCGATCGCAGTGTACTTTTCTGACACATCTTTCGATTCCACGGAAGGGGTCATAAGCTCGATGGAATGCCTGGAAAAAATAAAGTGACAATTTTATTACTGTAGCTGGTTAAGATATTCCTACAGTTTATTTGACACTGAAGGGAAATGACTTACTCGACAGGTTCAACTTTGTAGAATGCAGAATCAAAGTTGGATATTGGAACTGAGGGAAAGTCAACTGCTTTGATTTTCTGACCATCTTTATCCTTATCTTGCTCCGGTTGTTCCCAAACTTTTACAAATTCGTCACCTTTTTTCAACTTTATTGTGCCGTTGAGCTTCTTTTCGTTTTCGAATCCAACAAAAATAAATCTGCAAGTATTCAAAAAGTCGTGACCGATTAGTTTGAAACATGAGGATATTTCTTTTATCAATATTTTAAATATATTACTTTAAAAGTGGTTCTCCTTCCCCATCCTTTTCTAGCTTATCTGGTCGAGATGCTGCTGTTACTGCGAGTTTATTACCGGAAACGGATATCATGTAGGATTTTGCCTATAAAATTGATTTTTATTATAACCTTTTGAATTTAATTTAACCTTGAAATTCGAGTATTACGAGGGAGTCTCTACCACTTACTTCTTTACTGCGAGCATCCACGGGATAGTTTGCTAGTGATCCGTAACCTTTGCAAGAGTCTCCGGTAGGAGAAAATTGTGTTTCATATTTTGCAGACTTTATTGTTTCTATAATGTGTTGACCAAATGGACTAATGTGAGTTGTATTCCCTCCCATCTCCATTTGAATTGTGCAGTTGAGATTGTTGACAAAATTTAAGTGAGATTGACCAGCTCCCAATTTCACAGCATAAGTTGACTAAGACGAACAACGCATTTTCTTAAAACTTGTATTTTCATTTTCATGTACAGTTTTGCATAAAATCAAAATTACCTCCAATTGAAGTTCCAAAAATCCAGAAATGACAAAAGCTACTCCTGCAAGAACTCCTCCAACAGTTAATCTCTGCAGAGGCTTCTTTAACAAGCCAACTTTTCCCAAAGCTGGATACAGAACTTGGTCAAATATTGGAATAAAGGCTAGGATAAGAAGTGGGTTCAAAACCTGGACAAAAAATCATATAAATTAAAATAATTGCCTGCACTTTCTCGATAACTAATTAAAAATTCCAACATTCTACCCACCTGCATTTGATCAGGCTTAATAAGATATCCAAACACATCTCCATTCATCCTTGTTGCCTGAAACGTCCATCGACTTCCTTGCTGATCAAACAACGCCCAAAATACTGGGAGGGGGATGTACAAAACGAGAATCTTGAGTAATCTCTTGATACTAGTGATAAGCTCCCAGTCATATGTATTCGAAGCATGATCCAGCCAGTGTTCTTTTTTCTCGTTGGACTTGAACTTTTCGCTGAGGGCATGCTAAACCGGAAACCAAAATTCATCTTTTAACTTATCAAAAAGTTTTTTTCTTCTGCATATAACCTTTACAATGAATTAATTTGTGAGTGAGAAAATGAGATTATAAGCAATTAAAGGGGTTTTTAGTGAAATCAAAAGACATCTTACCCCTATACACCTTATGACCTTTAAGAGAAGGTTACCACTCGGGGGAGTAATTTTGTAAATCACCCTTCCGCAAATAAACACAACTAGAAAGAGTTTGAGAGTAGGAGTGAGAGTGTGTTATGGAAAACGGAAGTGGAGTAAGTGCTACATAGTATATTGCATTACATAGGTTAATTTACAAATGACAATACATGCATATATACATAATATTATTAATATATATATTACTTCAAGCAGTCATGCAAAGGGATTTTAAATCTAGGAAGACAGATTAACGCATATATTATTAATAAGTGTGCAGTAGCATGCAATTAGTTTCCCACGCTTTTGAAAATGATTTTTAGTCAAGTTTACGAGCAAGGTGCTAATTATCATGTTAAAAAAGACGCAAGGACGAGGACGAGTGACAATAGAAAAAAGAGTTTAAGATTGCAGCATTAGTGCATTTTAGTGCACATTTACAAACTCCTTAGGGGAGGATTTTTGTTGTTGAAAATTGTTACTCACACTTATACATTTGACGACTTGAGCGAGAATGTTTCCTGTTGGTTTCCTACATGTATACCATGGCTTTCCAATTACAAACACGACTGAAATCAACGTGAATTATATATTTTCACATGTCAAAACTGAGAATATGAATCAACCAATCCGACCACTTCACATCATTGACGGCATAAAGGTTTAAGAGAAAAATTATCTTTTTCTGGTTATCTGTAAGTATTGCGTCAATGTGTCGGAAACCTGGTGAGTTTGCTACTTACTCAAAGAGACAACCATGAGGATAGCTGGAACGCCGAAAGCGAGCGGATAACAAGTGTCAGAACCAAAGCAAGGGACGTCCTTTCGGAATATTGGTGTAATACAAGTGGACAAGAGGGAGCCGGCATTGATGGCAAAGTAAAATATGGAAAAGAACGTTGTCAACTGGCGAGCTTGTTGAGGAAGGGTAAACTGATCTCCTCCAAAGGCTGATACGCATCTATAACAAGATTAATATTTTTTATTTTTTTAAATATATCAATGAATACTGTATGTCAAGGTGAAACTTTTAAATGGCAAGTCTCACTCACGGTTTGATTCCTCCAGTTCCTATCGCTATCAGTGCGAGACCCACCATAGTAAATGTACTGGAGAAAAAGGAAGCCATAATTTAAGTATAATTTTGCAAGTAATTAAAGGGCATTTGATAATACTTTAAAAATTACAGTGTCTTCTTACCTTGCAGGAAGGTTAAGCGTCGGAACTGAAGAAAGGGAGAGTACAACGTTGCCGATTGCGTAAACAATTGATAAATATAAGATGGTTCTGGTAATTAGAAAAATACTTATTATTGCATTGCATTACAAATAGAGAATTAATTATTGAGTTTAAATGACTTGTCAAATACCTAAATTTCCCCAGCAGAGAGTCTGCAAGCATAGCCCCGAAAACTGGGGTGAAATAACAGAACATGCTAAATATATGGTAGATAATTGTTGAGTCATCTTCGTCGTAAGACAGGACATTTTTCAGGTACAAGATTAGCACGGCTAAAAACAACAATTAACGCACAAGAAAATTAGTATTATTTTTCGGCAAAACCTCAATCTACATATGTTTAGTTCAACTATTGTTTTGCGAAAAAATATAAACGGTGGATTTTTTAGTGAAATAAAATTTGCCTTTTGTTTTTCATGCAAAATCCTGTCTAATCTCGTATTTCAGATCAAGTGAAACCAGAGCCAATGCCTAATATAGATTTCCTCTTTTGCTTAAAAACTTCCATAATCTACAATGTAATATGACACCTGTTCACGCTCTCATTTTTCAAGGTGGACTCCTTTTAGCACATCCGATGTAAGTAGATATGCCCACATTATTTTCCTTTTCTGTATTCACCGCTTTGGCTATGGCCACCTATTCATTTGTAAATTCTAAATGGAGCTTATGCCTTAACAGATGTAATAGGCAGTTTACTCAATACCATACCCATTCATCACTAATCGTATAAGCTTCAATCCTTCCAACAAATTGTCAACTATCCAATTTCTCTTTATTACAAAGACAGGCCCGAATTCCCAAAAAATTCCAATCAATTACCATTGATTAGGAGTGCTCTGTTAAGGCTAATTTCAAATTCATAACACATCTGTCACATCCATCCACTTTCCGTTTTATTTATGTCACCTGTTCCACATTGTCAAGATGCATTGAGCCGTCAACCTTAAGAAGGAAGGATGAGTTGATCAGGCACGTGAGGAAAAGTTTCTTATAATTGAGGTTATCCACCATATCTCCCCTGCCGTTTGAATGTAAGCGTGTAATTTAGCTATCTTCACTTACGACTACATTTGTTAACTCTCCCTTACAACGCAATAAGTACTTTTCCACGAGAGAATCTTATTTGTTACGTCAACGATTAAGGTGTGCTCTTTTATTCTCACTATCTCATCTCAATATTTTTCTACTTTTTTTCGCCTAAGCTCCACACTTGAATAATTCTTGGCAGCAGCCTCTCGTTAATCAACTACTTAAGGAGAAAAACGTTTAGCAAGTGCATTGATTACGTATTATTTACCACGAGTGCAATAATGGCACGTCTCAATGGTACATATTTAATTACATGTTTCTCACAAGTTGAAGAGATGCCACAAGCATTTAGCCAAAAACCACAAAAAATGCATTCGATTCATATCAATGTTGACCATACCCAATAAATATCAAATTACATAGCACACGAACCAAATTCCCACCTACAGATTTCTTCCTATAGATTAGCAATAATGAGTGTGACTTGTGCATAAATTTAAGAGATACGCAGAAAAGTCTCTTGAAAAATGTGTATTTCTTTTTTAGTGAGAATTGTGCCTACGGCAGAAACAAAAAAAACTGATCAGGTTCAACATTATAAGATTATACGCATCACAAGGGTGCTCATAGTGAGGTCTGTGAGATGGATAGATGCGACAAGATATCCACATTGGGTTTGTCGTTGTCAGGAGCTTGAACTGATTCAAGATATGTGATTTTACCGTTAACTCATAATTGTATGCATAGTATGTCTATATCCCTACTCAATCCACTTGTTTGGTTGAGTTACGACAGTTAAATTGTTATCACAACATTGTAGGTAGCTTCTGTGAGAGAGAAAGAGATTTTAAAAACTCTTGGCGAGAGTCTGATAATATATATTGTTGTCAAATCAAGTGACCGGTACATGACTTCATCTATGATCGAAGTCAAAGATTGATTGATGTTTCTTGTTTTCAGCACAATCACCAAAGTTAAAGCACTCAGGGGAAAGAAAGTGGAAAAAACTTTAGAGTCTGGTCAGGTAGGATATTTTTCGTAGGTGTACCTATCCTTTCCTACCTCTTCCTCTATTTCCGTCTTCATTATTTTTTTGCAACCATTCATCAATTATTCTCGCGACATTAACTCACATTGTTTTTATAATTGACATGAGCTAACAGTGTATTCGATTAAAAATTGAATGCTTACCTTTCATGCCATAGTAGGAGAATCTTTCACAAAATTCCTGTAAAGTGAGAAGAAAGAGGGAAACAAATTAGAAAATCTTTTTTCCAAAAATAAAAATCCATTAACATACATCCCTTTCGTTACGGTATACTGGAGTCAACTTACATTTGTGATGATGAAGAATACACTCTTCGGATAGGGGATCTGAAAGAGAAATTGAGATCAAGATTTTTACTTCTATGATCTGATATGCAATAAAGTAATTAAAAGTCATGCATCATGCATTCATGAGTTTACATGAAAATTCTGCTAAAAAAACTGCACAGCAAGTGGATTGATTTTGTTGAATATATTAATTAACTCTAGCGTAAAAATTCAACTTACCTTATCCCCCGTTATTGCAACCATTTTGAAAAATTATCAGATGGCAAGATTCACGCAAAAAATTTCAAAAAAGAATACACATGCTTCAACAGGAACTTAGCAATTTTCCTATCACAACGGAACTGCACGGTTTTATTCACAAGCTCACTCAAACACAATAGATCCCAAAAATTCCAACCTCTCCCAACACAGGTGTAAGAAATGTTGACAGGAAAATCTGATTTTGGCTAATGTGACAAATTACATTATTCTAGACAAAACAAGACTCACTGAATGCCAATCACGTATAAAACCAAGTTGGATGAAAGTTTGAAGAACAAAACGCCAACACACACCATCAAAGACAAAAGCGTAGACACGCAATGTAGCCAGAAAATTCCAAAATTGATTCTGTTTTTGAGGTCCCTATGCTCCCAAGAGCAAAGGCTCTACTGACGATGAGTAAACAAAGCTTGTGAAATATGCTTTTCTAACAAGGACAAACAACTATCTAAAGAAATCAACTTTTTCATACAATATCTATTTGCACTTCAGCCCTCTCTCACCTCTCTCACCAGGTAAATCTTTAAGATAATAAAAATGAGAACTTCTTTTTCTACGTACAACCGTACGTGACAACTCATAAACGACTTGTCACAATGATTTTCCTCAACTGCTAATTTGATTTATAAGAGATAAGCTCCATAATTTCATCAAGAGCTGCCTATCACAAGCCTACAATTATTGACATAATCACTACCAAGAAAATATTTCAAACGTACGTCACCACTCAACAAGCCTCAAATGAAAAAAAACATTGAGACTCAAACAATGTGAAAAATTGTCGGTTAAAACTTCCCCCTCAATTGAATCCAATTTTTGGAGACGGAAAATCCTACAAAACTTCCTTCACGAATTCCTCAACAAGGACTGACAGGATATGATATGAATTAAACTTGCGCACAAGTCAAGAACAAGGTGCAGACTTGTGTGGCTAGTGGCTTCGTACACACATTATTATTTTTCAAATTACTTATACACAAATGCATCGTGTGATAAAATAATGAGAAATGATCTTTAGCTCAAGTGTGAGAGCTCTGAGAAGGCTGTTGAGGTGCAACCCTTTAAAAATACTAGAGTCTCTTCATCCACATACAAAACCACGGGGTAGGTAGTCTTCATTATTTTACAGCTTCCTTTATACATAAATTGTGTAGAGAGCAACAAGAAAAACAAGCTCTCGACTTTAACAAAAACAACGCATCTCCGTCATGCACAATCTAATAGGCAATCCATAACCACTGCATTGTAAATAGGGGTCAGTCTAAATCCTAAATATAATATATATACGCTATACGATATACATATATTCAACAATTAGATGGTCACGAAAAAGGGTTAAATCTGAGCTAAGCACAGGTGTGTAGTGTTCACATGTCCAATTATACATGTATGCAGGTATTACAACAAAAAATGATACCTTGTGCATCTCCGCTGCCAATATTTCAGGAGGACCGTAACAATATTGTCGAGTGAGAGTTACAAAAATACTAACTATTTTTTCTCTATCATAATAATCAGCTACTGAGAATAGGGTTTGTCTGTGAGTGCAACATGATGTAGAAACGAAACTCGTTGTATTATTTGTTCATAATAATACCAATAGGATGATGTGCATAGGAGTACGATTCTAGTAGCCTTTACTTACACCACATCTTGCAGCATGACAGTATCAATATATTTGGGAGGTAAAAAAAACTCCTGCTATTGCAATTTGAAGTAGCTCAAGAGTATGTAATCTGTGAGAGATGTGGGGTATCTTTGCTATCAACTTTGCGAATGTTTATCTGCAATGAAAATCGCCAATGCATTATTGCGAATGGCTATAGCTTCTTTTTTGCTTGTAAATATCTAGACACTCAATGTCATATCGGTCGTTTGAAATCGTCATCGTCATCTCAAACAAGAACAGGAATTACCTGATGTCTTCTAAGAAACAATTTTCGCTTCAAGTGGTATGCCATATTACAGAGATTGCAGTGCACACGTAAAATGTAGGTATTGTGCATTTATGCGTGGCTAAAATACATTATTTATGTTCGACTGTGAAGAATATTTGTACAATTAGGCAGAGAGCAATAAATTCGAATGTTTTTTATGATGGAGAATACATTTTCTCATTGTTTTTTTATAATTATAATAAGCCCGTCATCATGAAGTTGGCTAATTTACACACAATACAAATGTGGAACGCGAGTTTTCCTTTGTCGCTATTGAAAATATTGAGTCGGCGTAAGCAATCTATTTATGTGGATAGATTTTGATAAAGGAAGCACTCACATTTTGAGCGGATTTCCTCTGGAATGCTTGTATATTTTACGTGTCAGGAAAATTTGGCTTAAAAAGACAAGGAAAGAATTTAGCTGATAAAGTTTGGATTTTAATTCCACATGAAACTGCACCGTTCACTAAATAATGGGATTTTCGACAGGAAATGTAATTTCAGTGGAAGCTCATGTTTCACACCCTCTCACAATTCTAAACAAAACTAAAACCTGTTATGAGCTGAGCCCAACCAATAATTATATTTTGTCCCTGATCCACTTAACTTTCCCTTGTCAAACCCAACTCGAAAGCAACAGGTAAAAATGGGGCAAAATCCACTCTATATTATTAGCTTCCGTTGCATAAAGGGTGCTTGCACAATTCCCAATTAAGCAATTAATGAATACATGAAACATCAAACACTCTCGTATTCACAAGCCATACCTCTTTTGAAAAATGTGTGAGTTATTCCCCTCACGAAACTATTTGTGGGGGACATTTTACCTAACAGTATGACTGTACAATTCATTCCAGCAATAGTAACCAATTTGAATAAAATGATTATTTTCCAAGTAACATACCTGTTTCAAAGAATCCAGTTCACCCTCCTCATCACCTTTAGTGCCTGAAATAGTTAAACTAAACGTTATTTTCTGTGTCCAAAAACTTTTGGTATGCATAAGCATACTTCATCATGTCTCTCATCTTTCAACAGCGATAACATGAAAATGGATTGGGATCTTTCGATAGAATAGCCAAGATTCTGGCCAATGTTCTGTGTACGGAACGTAACAAGCTTCAAAAAAAGGTTCGTAAAGCCTTCAAACAAACACTTCGAAAACTGCATCGCAGAAAAATTTACACTTACCATATTCCATAGACCGCTTCGTAGACGGAGACAAGCTCGTTTTCTCCTTTGCTTTAGAATTATTATTATTATATTCGTTCTTCATCCTTCACCTTTACAATTAAACTGTCACTGGGATAAAATCATAAAAGTATTTGCTGGTCCTTACACACAACTACAAACAATTTGTTTTATTTTTTCAAACGAAATCATGCATAAAATTGAAAAGTTAAAATCCTCCAATGAGCCAATGACCTAAACAATAAACCTTGTCACAGGTGTAAAATCCCTTAAGCTATTCACCCATCAAGGTCTAATATCCAAATGAAACCAGCAATTTAAAAGTTTCATCGATAACCCCCATAAATATTCCATGAAACAAGGTTACACGTAACTGCAAATGGATATTTAATTGCTGTGGAGTATCGGGCAATTAAAAAAGGAGACTAGTAAAATTTCCTTTTACAATGTAAGATACACACTGAGCAATATGCGTACCACATTCTAATCCAGTTCTCGGCAAACTGACAAATACTCTGACTGACAATTTTTTCAATACTTTTCCTCTTTGACTCATCTTCAAAGTAAACCTCAGATTAGCTGCATGCATACAATCATCATTCATTTGCTAGTTATTCTTTAAACCGCAGAACAACTCCACAGGGAATAATTTACCATTGAAAATAGTCTTTAAATAATATATAGATATATCCTCTAATGTTTTCCCCTTTCCACAGTCTCATCAGATGCCTGATACAAAAACACAAACCCCATTTGTATGTTGTGTGTAAATAAATTTGGGCTGAAGTTGTATTATGCTAATGAACGCTTCAATATACGACATTGATAAGTGATGAATTTGTGGTGAGCATGAGTTTACTGAATATGAATATCTGCACACAAGGCATTAATATTACCAAGGCCTTGGCAGAGTTGTGCATTTCAACAAAAATCCAGCAAACATTTGTCTATTTGTATCTGGCTAAATTGAGAGCTAGTAGCAGCTAGCTTAACCTCATGCATACATTCAATTCTGTCAACGGTCGAGGTAAATGAGCTTGTTTACAAATGAGATACGTTATTCATGTTATATTGGGATTATTGGGAATGCAAACATTGCTTTGGTACGGGACTTTTCTTTATTTGAAATATGAGTAAGATCTGCGTAGTAATAAGCTTGTGGAGTCAATTAAAGAAATGGCATTTTTATCCATCGCATTGTACATGAGGATCATAATGTCTTATGCGAAACTGCAATTTTTTCCTACAATGTCTTTCAAACGTCCAAATACTTTTATTCCAAAACTGTAATCCTGAATTCAAGTGGATACAACAAGTACACATACGAAACATGATATTTTAAAATGCACATTACATTACAT
>JAHZNA010003853.1:0-22589 GCA_027743935.1 Sinodicranocentrus sp. ZH6 | reverse complement strand
GCCATCTTGCGACAATACGACTTTTAAATGTCATAATTGGGGAATATACATTCTAGTCTTTATAATTCAACTTCTTTGGTCTAAACACGGAATAAATGTGCTAACTGTTTAATAATAATAATCGTGATCTAAGCTGCAAAATTAACTACGATGATATTTTTATAATTTTTAAATTAAAAAAAAGGCGACCCTAACGAATCTCAGGTGTACTCTAAACAAGACACGTAGATTGAAACTCATTTCATGTATGCAGTTGTTTAAAAATATGCTGTTCAAATTTTCAAAATCAGACCCACGGAATACTTCCGAAGAGTATTCGGGCACGATTAGAGTACCATGGTAATGTAAACAGAAAGTGCTGTGATTAGGGAAAAACAATGGATATAAAATTAATGAGGATGAGCTAAGGTAATATAAGAAATAAAGTGTGACTGATTATATCTAAGAAATGATGAGGACGAAGTATCCTTAACTACTGTGGAATTTATCTTTAATGTATTTTACAACAACACTGCAAAAAATGAGTAGGCAAGGAGACTCAGTCCTCCAGTTTATAAATGCGCGTTTAATGCTTAATCACAAAAATTCCAATCCATATAGCTCATCCTCATTAATTTTATATCAACACATTATAATTTCTCGGTGACGGTACAACAAAACATCATCACTGTTCTAGCTTCTAATTAGAGACTTGCGACGAGCGAACCGGACAGCAGTATGCAGTTCCAGCTTTTCAAACAAAAATCCCTAATTACAGCAAAGTGTATTCCTAATTCAAAGTGTATTCTATCGCAAATTTGAGGGATTCTCTTCAAATTGACGCAAACCTTTGTTGACCACATGCGTTCAAACCCATCTGGATAGACAATCATTTTGCAAATGAATGTTGCTAATTGCAACTTGATGCATAATCCGTATGACTCTACACCAAAAAAGAGTTAATGAATGCTCACCTTGATGAACATTTCCTTAAGATCGTTCTTAGGATTATTCCAACTAGCGACTGCATCACAGAAAAACACAAAGTCCGGTAGGATCCCGTTGGGGTTGACCTGGATCATGCAGCACATTCCGCGGAAGGCCGAGTCCTTTTCCTCGTTGTCCCTGATATTCCTCAGAGAGTTGCACCACTTGCGAACAAACTGCGGTAGACTTGCAGCCACTTCCGCCGGACACACAAACCCCAACCGACCGATCGTGATGGCTACACACAGATAAAATATTATTACCACACACGGCAACACAGAGAAAATATTATTCCTACAACCGGCAGCACAGAGATTATACTCCGGAAAAGACTGATGCAGTACCCGTGTTCTCCATGAGCGTTTTGGGTGTGCTGGGATAGTTGATGATGATGATGAGCTGGTTCAAGACCATGGGCACATACGGTCTCATGTCAGCCCCAAGTTTGATAGCGATCTCTCCGATGGCCCACGTCGCGTTATTACAAACTGAGATAAGTTCTGGGTTCAGATTCTGACCGAGGATCGGGAGGAAGTCGGACACGAACGGGGAGACGTGCTGGAAACACGCTTTTGTAAGGTCTCCCAGAAGAGCGAAACTCGACTGGCGAACTTCAGGCATCGGGTCCTGGGCACATAATAATGAATAATAATAATGTAACCGTTCTTCAAAAATAATAATAGGAGTGTAATTCTACCTGCATGCACTGATAAAGAAGCTGCAGAATATTGGAGTTGATGACGAGTTTGTCGATGAATCCGTTGAGTCCCTCAGCCAAGCCACTGAGCAGGTCAAGAGCGACAATCATAAAGTCTTTGTCGGGGGCTTCGAACTGCTCCGGGTTCTGCATGTTGGCGATGTGCTGGTTCAGAGTTTGCTCCACCAACGACACGCACCGACGGTACACTGGCTCGCTGTACGGCAGGAACCCGGCTTGCAGTGCAGTCGCGATCGACGAGAGGCACTAATAACAATTCGCGTTTGTTTGTTTGCACACTATTGATGAATATTAAATAGCTTGTCGTAACAATTACCTCTAAGAGCGGGAACAGGGCCTTGTCCTCGTCCTTCAGCATGTTCCACTTTTGAATCAGCGGAGGCATCAGCAAATTGATAAACTCTGGTTTATTTAAGTGATGCCCCACCGAGTCGGCCAGAGTTCCGATGGCGTCGTACAGGATTAAAAGGTTTTTGTGCTGAAAAATAAACAGAGTGTTTAAATAAATAATATGTGGGATTGTCGAATCGCGTCTAATAAATAATTCACAAGGAAGACATTTTTAAAAAAAAGACAGGATCAAACCTGATATTTGCTGAAAGCAAAGACGAGAGTCTCAAGAATGAAGCCAAGGTAGGGCACGAGTTCGGTGCAAGCCTCTTCCTCGAGAGTAGCGAAAGCGGACACAAAGACATCGTGCCACAGTACACAGACATTCGAGGAGGAGCTTCAGACACAAGTGTTGTGTACCACGAACCGAAACGAAACGAAAGTATGATCACACAACTCACTTGTGTGAGAGGGTTTGGCTTGCATACTTGTATGTACACTTTCGTCGACGAATTCTCTTCGGGTTTTCACGAAACAACCATACGCATGGATGAAACACAGTTCAATTAACCGGCTTTTCAGGCTATCCTACTGTGTTCCTTTAAATGACAGGGTTTCCTAGACATCTAGCGTCGTCGTCATGGTGCTGGGGTTCTTGTAGCTTGGGTCTCTAGCGGGCAGATGGAGCGGGGTCGATGTCTTACCAGCTGACTGCACACCACCTTATACGTCAAATTGAAGGTTGTCAATATTATTGTGTTTGTGGGGTGAAAGTGAAAATTATGTGAGCAACACTGTGCTGTTTTCTGCTAGTGGAGACTAATTAATTATTATTATAACTAAATGCCGTCCACTAACGATGAGCAAGTTGTTGAGCTTAATCTCGACACTATTCCTGTAGAGGTGAGTCGTGTCACTTTTAAAATAAAGTGAATGAAATAATAATGAATCGTTGTTGAAGGTGCTGCTGCAAATCTTCAACTATGTGGACGCGACAGACCTGCTCCGGAGCGTGTCGATTGTTTCCAAGTACTTCTACAACATCCTGTCTAACGAGATGACTTGGAAGATTAAGCAGGAAAAGCGGTGGGGTGGCAGGGGGGACGCAAAGTACCCACCCGTTGATTGTAAGTGAGCAATTTAAAGATTAACGCAATACTTGATTACTTCAGTTGATTCGTTTGTGTAGTGTTCGACGACGAATCGCTGTTGTTAGAGGACACGTGCTCGACAGACTCGTCGACTTACTACTCCAACTCGTTTACCCCGTCGACATTCCCTTGGTCCAAGGCGTGCGTGAAAAGGGAGGAGCAGATCAAGCTGTGGAGCTCCCCTTCGTCGATGGCCCACACCCAGGTTAGTTCTCATATCGGGTGCATAGACAGCGTCCACCTGTTCGTCAGGAATAACACGATGATGCTGGCTTGTGGGTCGAGGGACAGGACTATATCCGTTTGGAACGTTGACGAGATGCTGGCTAGTGAGGATAACAGTAGCACTTTGTCGAGGTTCAAGAGTCTCAATCGGGCGCATGACGGGTGGATTTGGGACTTTGGGGTTAACTCCTCGCGGCTTGTCAGTTGCAGCTGGGACACGAGTGCTAAGGCTTGGGACTTTGAGACTTACCAGTGCGTTGGGGAGTTTAGGTGGGTTTTTTTTTAAACAGTGTGCTGATTCACTCAATGCTCAAGAATAATGTGTTTTTTTTTGGCGCAGAGCGACTTCAGCTATCCTGTCAGTCTCCTGCACCGAGTCGTTGGTGGCGCTAGGAGGCTTCAACAGGAAGGTGTACCTGCTCGACCCACGTCAAATATCTCCTACCCACAAACCAGTGCACACGTACACGCAGCACACTCGATCAGTATTATCCGTGGGGCTAGACTCAAACTACGTGATCTCTTGCGGAGAAGACGGACAGTGCGTGCAGCACGACCTCAGAAGTCACAAGACTTTGTCGAAATTCAAACTGGAGTGCAGCACAGAAACCAAGACCTACCCGACGTGCATGTCTTTCAGGGAAACGACGATAAACCTCCCGTACTTTTACGTAGGAGACAACACGGGCACGGTTCACCTAGTCGACCTGCTCCGGTTTAAAATCGTAGAGTCCCACAAGCTCCACAGCGCTCCTGTCCGAGGGGTATTTCACAATCTAGGGTCTGTGCTGTCTTGCAGCAGGGACGGGAAGCTGCTCGTGCGGGACCCTAGTCTAGGAATGAAGAAGATCGGTGGGGTCGACATCGGTAACATCGAACTGCCTTGCGTTCACAGTCTGAATAACGTCGTCGCTTGTGGTGGTGGGGATGGGGTCGTTCGCGTCTGGGGTGAAAACTCATGATTAATCGTTTTTTCAATAACCGTTAACTTTTTATTATATAACTTTTAATATATAAGCACATAACAAAATGTGTCGTTTTTTTGTATTAAATATGATCGTTTGTTTAAAAAAATCATAAAACTAATCATGATGCTGGTTTTAATAGCTGCTACTTTGATTCGCTTACTGCCCTCTGCACTCTTGTCTTTAGCGCTGACGTCAACGTCGACGCGTCCGAGACTGACGTTGTCTGCAAAATAAAAATAACGTGTTGAGCAGTGAATTGATTGTATTGAATTGCACAACTGACCATAATAAGAAAGACCCTAAGCGCGGAAGCAGGTCCATCCTCGTCCTCGTGCGCACTACTGCGATCACTGGTAGTGGTAGCTTCCAAGTCGACAGCCATGATGCGAACAGACTTATCACTGGCCTTCTCCACACTCATTCCTTCCCAGACTTTAGTGTTAAGCATCACTCTTAGAGACCCTTTCGTTCTGATAATTAGTCTTGACGAGGCTGGTTCGTCTTTCTTTTCCTCGGAAGTCTGCTTAGAGTCGTTGAGCTTGAGCAGCCCTCTGCCTCTCTCGATCCACGATGAGGTCGTGCTGTCGAATATGAACAGTCTGCACTGCAACTGTTTTGACACATATTGAAATGTTACTACTGATATCTACGCTATTTGATTCATATTTGAAGAATGGTGGTTACAGCAAGGTGGATGGAAAGATAAATTATTTGATTCATGTTAACCTGTAGCACGTTGACCTCGTCCTCTTCTCCAGTGACGACCTGCAGTGGATGCAAGCTACTGTTCCCACAGCTGTTCTCAACAAAGACATGTTTATCGTCAGGAGAGGATACGAGAACAGACGGTTTCTTGCAATCCCCGTTGTTGTCCTTGTCCTCGTCCATTTTCCTTTTAGTTCCTGATGTCGTCGGAGCATTATTCTCTCCAGGAATTCCCCTTTCTGAAAGATTGCTCCCGAACACAAAAGTGTTGGAATCAACTTTTTTAGGAGCAGTAGTGCTCTGACCACTGCTAGACCCCTCCGCTTCACTCTGCTCGCTGTCCTTCTCCAGTGGTACGAACTGTGGAGTCGAGTTCTGGATTTTTGTCGGGGTCGTGCTGCTAGTCACGCTCGTGTTCTTCGCTGTGGGGATCAGTTTTGGGGGTCTCAACACGAAATTGCTAGAAGAGGGTTGTTGTTGTTGTGGTGGTGCTGGGGGTGCTTGGGCTACTACCGGGGCTGCTGAGAGTAGACTTGGCGTTGGTGTCGTCGATGTCGATGAAAACTTGAATGCTGAGGGGCGGAGGATCGGTCTGTGGGTTGAGGAAGATGAGGAGGCGAACGGGTTCGTTTGCGGTTTCTGCTGGCTCTGCAGGCTGAATCCTGACGATGGAGTGCAGATCGAACCTGGTCATACAACCATGTATAGAATAGTTCTTAAATAAGTTAGTTGTAAGGACGAACGTCGTGCTTACCAGGAAAGACCTGACCTCCTCGGAAAGCCTTGCTATCAACGGCATCGTCCCTGCTGCTGCTATCGTCGTCGAGGTCATCCCCACGTCTGCGAGTCATAATCCCGTTGACTCCTTCGTTGCTGCTCTCGTCGTCGTCGTCGTCATCGCTGTGGTTCTCGCTGTTCACTGGACCTCCTCGGATTTGCTGGTTGTTGTGGATTTTTTTACTGGTTACGCTCGTCGGTGATGGTGGCGTCGTGCTGCTGCTTATCGATGAGGAAGATGAGTCTCTGTCGTACTTTGCTTGTCTCTGTTCTCCGTCTTTGCTTTTATCTGGAAGGATTAATTAACGGGGTTGTTTATTTATTTTATCGCAATAGTACGTTAAAAACTAATAATATTTACCTCCACGCAGTGAAGTAGTAGAGACGGAAGAGTCCTGCTGACATTCTTGTGGTTCAGCTGATGCAGTGTTGCTGTCGCTGTTCGAATCTGATGTCGTTGATGGAGATTCTGTCACAACTGTCGATGCCATTCTTCCTGGCCACACTTCTGGAAGTTTACACTATTTCTCTGTTATTGTTATTTTTTGTTTTTTGGGGAATGGGTCGTGTAGATTGTTTTAGACGGTTTACTCGTGAAATTCCATAATTACTTTTAGATAGAGTGGGTCGAGATTAATTTATCTGTGGTTATAGTACGGAATTTTACATTTGATGGAGTTGTTTTTTTTCCTGTATTTATTGCTGGTATACATATATCGGCTACCTCTTTTTTTTCTAGATGCGATAGCAAATCATCGTTCGTGTGTCTTTATGGGTTTTTTTTTGTGCAAGGAGTTTATATGTGCATTCTGTCTACTTCTGGGTGCATGATACTTTGTCGTCTTACTAGAAACTAGCGTGTAGTCTATTATCACGTTATGCTAAATTAGACGAATAGTTTAATTTTTAGGATTTTACCCTTGCAACAGAACACTGACTTTTGTAAATTAATTTGTAATATTTGCAGATCCGCTTAAAGTAGTCGATCATGCGAATTTTTAAATTACAAATGGGAACGTCAGGTCAATTTGCTGTTTAAATTGAAACCAATTTTTTGTGTTGTTTTCCAAACTTTCGAAGTTACGATTGGTTATGTAAAATGTAAGACTTCTACGTTCTCATTATTATGGCACTCTATTGCGACACTTTAAACTTGTATCACAGTGTTCTACCGGGAAGAGCCATGTATAATTGGTAACATTTAACCTCGCACGAGTATGTATTTTTTTCCATGCAAGTTGTGTCTTACGCCCTACAAGAAGCTCTCTAATAATTTTAGATCGGCCTGAATACGCAAAGCATCGTAATAGGTTGAATCCTCATTTTTCAAAAGAATTTATAGATAACGTAATATGTAGACTCGAAACATTAGAAAATAGCATTATAATATGTAGCACGGGAATTTCACGGACTTAATAGGTTTCAGAAGGATTGACGGAACACGGTCCACGACATGACACAGATAATACACGAATAGATGTAAAGTAAGCTGTTAAAAGTGACCAATTTTGTTGACCCCGCCAGAGGACTGGCAAGAGGGGTGAGGGCACTGTGAGAAGGAGCACAGAGGGAAACAGACTAATATCACATGTTAATAAATTTTTAACGAGGAAATGAGGAAACGATTACATCACCCACCCGAAATAACTCACAAAAATATGAGGAATCCCTCCCCGAAATTGGAAAAGTGCAATAAAAGATAACAATGAGTAAAAAAAAGTCTAGTAAAGTTGATATTGTCGATTTCCTGACAATAATGTGGTAGTAGGGGAATTAAAATTGCAAGTGAAATTCGAATCTAGTCATAAGAATATGAAAGTCTTGAGTAGGAGCTGTCGTCCCTGATAATGAGTTTTGTGTCGACACTGGCGCGACGGTTGTTCCAAGGGAAGTACGCTTGGTTAACGAACACCATCGCTGGCTCTGCGCTTTTCATCGTCGGGGACGCTATCGAGCAGAAGTTAGAGATTCACTCGAAAATCATTCCAGAGTTTGACACTGCGCGTTTGGGTGAGTTTTTGTTGCGTTCAACATTTCTATGTTTGTTGCGATCTAACGAACATGTTAATGAACGACAGGTCGCATAGGATTGATAGGATTGTTCGAAGGCCCCCCTCACTACATATTCTACAGATACCTTGACAAGTACCTTCCAGGGAGGTCGTTCTCGACGATAGGCAAGAAGATCCTGACTGACCAGCTGGTAGCATGTCCTATGTTCAGTGTTCAGTTTTTTATGGGGATGAGTTTCCTGGAGGGAAAGTCGCTGCCCGACTGCTGGCTGGAGTTTAAAAAGAAATTCCCTACGGTGTACCTCGTCGACTGGCTGCTTTGGCCACCTTGCCAGTTTATCAACTTTTACTTGATTCCGAACCGATACAGGGTGCTGTACGTCAATACTGTCACTGTCGCTTGGAACATCTTTCTCAGTTACATGAAGCATTTCGTGAGTCTATAATTATTATTTTGGAAGCATTTCGCGAGTCTCTAATTATTATTTTGGAAGCATTTCGCGAGTCTCTAATTATGAGTAATTATTCTCATTTTTTTTGTGTGCAAATACGTGTGAGTAATTTTGTGTGCAAATATATGATATTTTTTTCCTTCTCATTTCATTCAGGATCAACACGAAGAAAGGTCGACACCCAGCTCAAAGTAGTATTGAAATATATATATATATTTATTTTTTAAATAAGACGGAGCAATAAAATAATATTTTTGCTATGAACAAAGACGCATATATAAAAGAGTTAAGAATCTAGCTAGACTAGTGCATTAAGCATACGAACTACTGTTATTAAAGTTGACGAGAATGGGGCATCCGGCCTGAACGTGCTCCATAACTTGACTCTTGAGCACACTGACAGTTTCGCGTAGTTTGACGAGGACGTTCCCAAGCTCAGTGTTTTCTCCTTTGAGCCTCTTCACCTTGTCCTCCAAGTTGGCAATTTTCTCGAGCTTGCGTTTCCTGCACTTGCTGGCTGCGAGTCTGTTGCGCTGTCTCTTCCTTTCCAGTTTTATCTTTTCCTGGGAGACCATGTCGATAGGGCTAATTTTGGTGCCACTGCCAGTGATGCTCTCTTCGGTCATTGAGTCGGAATCGTCAGAGTCGTCTCCGAGCTCGTCGTCGCCGTCGTCCTCGGGAACAATCTGGGGCTCTTCTTTGACGACGATGCTGTTAAAGTCGTTTCCACTAGTGTTCCCTTGCACTGTGCTGTAAGAAGAAGCACTGGAGTCGTCGTGGTCCCCTCCGAAGCTGTTGTGTTTGATGTTATCAGAGGCCCTGATCCTGTTGAGTTCGATCTCGAACCCTTTGGCGTACATCTCCTGCTCCTCAGTTACATTTTTAGGAAAGAACACGGAGGTTGGAGTCTGGAGAACGTTCGGGTTGGTTGTGGACATGATCAAACTCTCTATTTCTGGAGTCGATAATTGCACTTTCTTGAAATCGGGGGAGGAGAGCACTGGTGCAGTTCCTGGGGTTAGACCTGTCGTCGAGAACAACCCTGACCTCGCTCTCTTTGCTGTGTTTAGATCCAGCGTCATTTTTCTCTTCAGCATTGACATTTGTTGTTGTTGTTGTTGCGGGACTGGTTGCTGCTGGGTTGGTTGTTGTTGGTACTGGGTCGTTATCGGGTTGTTCGGGATGTAACTCATCTTTTGGCTGTTTACAGTGGTTGGGAGGTAGTAGTACTCTTCGGGGTAGTACGAGTCTGTGGTGTCCAGGTAATTTGTTATTATTGCACTCGTTGGGAGCTCTGCTATATCCATGCTACACAGTTTCACATTTATCTGCAGATATTACAATTTTTATTATTAGATTTTCATGTTTTTATTAAACAACTTAGTGGTGGGTTAAATAACGAATTACTTACGTTGACACAGAAAGGCTTGTTGAATAGTTGTTGTTGTTAACTCTTGTATGCTCAAGGATCAAATGAGTCATGCGACTGTAGATCGCTGGACTTTATACATTAAACCTTTCAAGATTTGGGTATCGAGTTCAACCACATGCAGGATAGGGGAGTATCGAAATGACGGAATTTTGGGGGCTCGTGATTGGACTACAGTTGTTGTTTGTGGTTTTCTATACGTGTGGGTGGAATTAACGCTTGCAGGTTGTCTGTGTGGTGGTGGTGTTGTAGCAATTCGTTCTCTACTAGACTTCTCGGAAATATGGGGTAGATAAGGCGTATTGAAGTACTTTTTTTTATTACTTCTTCTTGGTATCCCATGAATGTATTCTCATGAAGCGATTGTGTTAAATAAACGTACTACATCCTGTTTTTTTTGTGCAGACCTACTTTTATGCAAAAACTCATGAGATTTTCCAAGAACTCGTTTTCTAGTGACTAATCAAAATTATTCTCTGCAAAAGGGGAGAGTTTCGTTACGTCATCAATGATAACATGTGTATTATTCTGTTAATTACTTATTTTTTCGCTGTGTGTATTGCGATGCTCTAAAATATGCTGACTGACTGACTGCGAGATAAGGAACGTCAATGACGTCAGAGAAGAATCGTAGTAGATGGTCACTCATCGCGTCATCATTACCAACAACGTTTGTTGATACGAAATACGATTGTTTTTTTTTTTAATTTGCGCACAATTTACTGTTGCACACATGCAGGTATAGAGAATTGAAGAATTTCGTGATTGAGAAATATCCCGGTATGTTTTGTGAGTCACTCGCATCATGTCTGGAAGTGCGTGAGCAACCGGAAACAACGGGGTGTGTGTGCACTCTCTTTTTTTGCGGGGTTTGTTGTTTCACGTTAAACGATTCATAATTCTCGTTCGTGTGAGCTTGGAAGTCGCCACTATTGTCACTTGCACCGCCGGAAATTATGTATTCAACCACAGAAGAGATTTTTTGTGTGGTGCGCGTGACGTGAATTTACTTGAGATTCATGGACGTGTGGTATATGAAAGTATTATTTTAATGCGTTATTTTTGTGCTTTCATGGCCATCTTTCTCTTGATGCGTTTGTGTCGCAAATTGTAGTCGTCTTGTTTGGTTGGATGTGTGTGCTCACTCACGTACGTACGTATGCTAATGAGGTTTGAATTTTAAAGAGGTTCACGAGGAGATAAAGCTGCTGATCTGAGTTTTTTTTACATGGTGGGATCAGAGCTTTATTGTTTTTTTTGTTTTATAAGAGTATCGTTTCTTCTCTTTTAATGGACGCTACTATGCTTGCAGCGTTTTTTGTGCTTAATATGTGATGGGAGATTTTTGAGCATCTCTTTTGTGTATGCCGTTTCATGATCTACAAAACAGGGAAAATTGCTGCATTTTTTTAGGAACATTGCTAAATGCCCCTCGAAATTCGTTTCTTTCGAATGTCGTTGACTTTGGGATTGGGATATTTGACGTATTTGAGATCGGTCTTCCCAGTGTAAAATGTAATCTCAATTTCGATATAAATTTGTTAGATTCGATTAGTACAAGTTTAATGTTCAAGTATTTGATGAAAAACCTCGTTGCAGGAGCATATTTATTTCATGGTATTTCATACTTTCATTTATTTTTCATGTATATTTATTAGGCAGATTCCGAACGGTGTTTCTGCATCAGTCAGCATGACATGTAAATATTCATATAGCGTTTGGTCGTTAATTAGCTTTATAAAAATTAACGCTCCATTGTAAAATTTACTTGTACGCACAACACTATGCAGATTGAGTATAAATGAAAGGATGTTTCCCGTGAGCACTGAGTTTAATGCTTGCTTTAATGTTTTTTTCCGTGCATGATTAAAACTAATTCCATATTTTTCATCCGAATGCATTTGTACGGAGTTAACCGATAAGAATTAATCATCATCAATATGGCAAATTTACGTATAAATTTAACACAAGTATCCCTTTCAAAACTTTAAACCCAAAGTCCCGAACTCGTAAAATGCATTATTACCAAAAAAAAAATCTCGTGATGAAACTAATGCCGTTCGAGAATCAAAGACAAACGCTGGCATTACTGAAAATAATGAAGTGAACTGTATGTATCTTGCAGACGGAAGTGATACGCATAAACAATGTCTCTCGAGATCGAGTGTGATTGATTGTTGTTGTCGGTCGATTAAAAAATTGTTGATTCTTGATTACATCCAAATTCCCCTCATTCTATTCAGCTAAATTACACCGGATACAGTGAGAATCTGCAAGAATTTTTGCAAATTATTAATTTTAGAAGCTCCTTCGTATTTTGCGATTCCAAATAATTATTCCAAACGTAAACTCTTAAAGGATGAAAACACTGGGCAGTCCTGAGCAATAAATGATAGTCTTATTAATAATGTAAATACAACTCGGTTACATGACGTTAAAACTTAAGCAAGGAATTTTAGATGTATTATTACAAATTAAGCTTTTTAATAGTCACTTTCAAAATAACTTTCAGTCATGGGATTTTCCAAACTAAAGTGTTTTAGCCAAACTGTATTTTGCAGTCGAAATTATTTGTAAAATTTACGCATTGTACAAGAAACGATATTCCACTCGAGCTACTCGTATCGTATTCGAGGTATTTTTAATGTATTTAAATCTTAACAATTAATCTACAGTTTTTCATGAATCAGGTCCCCTAAAACATTTATTTCCCCTTCTTGAAACAGTCCAAGCCGCCCACCGCTCAGCCCTCCAAAAAATCCTAATTTTACTATTTGCACTACATTTTTATTTGATCAGTGCTCCAAACACAAGGGTGTAAAAAATATTTTGTTTGATTGTCGTAACTGCGCTTAAAATGACCCCACTTCTAAATAAACCAAATAAATCCCACATACAAAAAAATGCAATTTAATTGTAACATAACTAAGTCAGTATAAAAATTGTATTTTACAAATAAAGAATAAATATAGGAACGATGATCGAGTTCACGGCAGTGTTTCCCCTTTGCTTATCTACAAAAAATAAACAAGCAAACGTTAAAAGTGTCTAAATATTTAACTAAATCTACAAATCCTAAATAAAACTGACCCAAGCCTCCAGATACTCAATTTTCCTCTCAAGGGAACTCAGCCGTTCGTTAAGCATGGCCAACCTCGACCGACAGCTCAGATCTGTAAAAAACGTAAACAACAAAACAATAAAGTATGAAATGAAATGATTTTCAATACTTCTCAAATGCAAATAAGAAAAAACGGACCAAAGGAATTCAAAAAGTCACAAATCCTCTTGATGCTGCTAGTGATGACTTCAATATACTCCCTGTTGGCCCAGTCCTGTTGAATTTGTTTCTGGAAGTCTTCAGCGACAACGACGACAGATGACGGGGTAGAAGACCCTGACGGTGTCGAGTGATTCGTCTGCATCGTCGCTGGAATGTGGTGGTGATGATTATTAGTGTAATGTGACATTATCGACAATATAGTTTATTATTATTATCTTGTTGTCAAATCGTGTGGTATGTGCAGCAGATGTGGTATGTACTCTACACACACAGATGTGGAGCGAGAGGATATGGACCCGTTCAATCACACACAGTGTGTGCATCCTCTCAACAAAAAATCCCTCAAGAAAAAAAATCGAGAGTGTTTGTTGAAGATAATAGTTATGCGGTTGCATGCAGAGCAACAAGGAAAAGCTGAGAATAAAATAATTTTAATATATAACAACCAATCAATTAACAAGTCCATGAGAAGAGGAAAAAAATCAGCATAATAATGTATTTCTCCAGCAGAGTATTTGCGTGACTTGATTCGTGAGCACGCAATGAAAATTCATAAAAGACGATTATGTGTCCATGAAAAAGGAACATCTGCCCAACACTCGCGTAGATGCAGCATCCCAGAGAAAATCCCACACAATATCAGTCTGTCTCTGGACACACAACAGGGCAGTGCACATATCCTCTCTACACAAGACACCGGGAATATACATAGAGACCCCTTTTTTATTATTATTATTACATGACTCACGGAAACAAACCAACCACAATTAAACGAGGAAGTGTACAAGGAAAAGTGTAACTGGAAGTTAATATTGGAAAGAAAAATGAAATCAGTTGACAAGTAGTAGCAATACAATAATGTCAGATTTAATAATAACGGGCGGAGAGCCGAATTCGCCAATGGACCGACCTCAGTTACTAGTGTCGACTTCAGTGCCCACACCACCTTCACCTTCAATCTCATACGCGTCTTCCAAGGGACTCCGTAGAATGGGAAGTGTCAAGAAGCAGCCGTTCTTTATGAGTAAGTATGCGTAAAAAAACACACATATACACACACACACACACACACACATACTGCCAATGTATGCACACACCCAACGAGTACATGTACACGCGTAGTATATAAATCAAAACAAGAAACTGCTCAAAAATGAGTTAGCTCCGTCGGGAATTTGTAAAAGAACGTTTATTCTGAACGCACAATCGTCATGTTCCACTGTATAAGTGGGAACAATTCCCACATGATGGGAACCCCTGTGCTGCAGAGTGTCGCTGTGGGTGGCAGTGGGGGTGGATCTTCCCCTTCTACGAACCCTCATTACTCTGCTGTCCACCAGACCAGCTCCGTTACTCTCAGTCCTTCTCTTATGAACCCTTTCTCGTCTTGGTACTCGAGTAACTCACTTGGCAGTTACTACAACGCCATCGGGTTCTCCAGGAGCGATATGAAGCATGTCTTTCCTGGTTTGCTGCCTTCATTTCTTTGCACACTTTCCAAAATAAATAAACAAAACTAAAAAAACAATTATGATCCACAGACCTGCGAATCCAGTTGATAGACCAGTTGAAGACGCTGGACACGAGACTGGAGACGCAAGTGCAACTGACGAACGAGATCCAGGAGTTTTTCAAGAAGCGTGCCGAGGTGGAGATGGAGACATCCAGAGCACTGGAGAAACTGGCCAAGAACCTCAACACGAGACACAAGGAGATCAAAGCGAAAAGAGACAGTTCCTCGTCTTCCTCGAACCTCGGTTTGAACCCACTGAGCACTCCACTCCTATCCAGCTCCCTGTCTCAGAGTTTGTCTCAGCAGGGCAGTCACCACACTCCTCACCACCCGTGGACCATTTTCAACTCACAGTCCAGTTTGTCCGTTTGCTGGCAACAGCTCATCAATGATACTAAAGTTCAGAGTCAGAATCATGCGATCCTCGCTGATATTTATTCTACTGAGATCACTCAGCGGCTCCAGTTCGTCAGTGAGGACCTCTCCAGGATTTATAAGCAGGTACACATCGACACGCCCTTTTGCACACTTTCATGAGCGAACTTAAATATTTGCGGGAATTCGGTAATTTCATACTGTTCTTTTTTGTGAGTAGTGCCGCGAGATCGGTCTTGAGGCTCACGAGGAGCTGTTGAAGGTGCTCCACGAGCTGCACACGTCGATGAAGACGTACCACACTTACCAGACAGAGACGAGGGTCGCAGAGGCAAAGCTGAAGCTAGTCGAAGCTCAAAAGTCAAAGCTGGAGCAGCAGATCCCGAAGGAGAAGCTGGAGAAGAGCAAGAAAATGAAGCTTGTCGAGAAGGAGGTGCAGAAGCGGATGCATAAATTCACTGACGCCAGGTTCAAGAGTCAGAAGGCCAAGAACGAGTACATTCTCTGCATGGACGCTGCCAACGCCGCCGTTCAAAAGTATTTCATGGAGGATCTCAGTGACTTGATTGACGTGAGTTTTTTTTTATACGTGGTGACTTGATGAATAACCAGTACCATACAACTTAGCGTAACCATTTGCAGTGCATGGACTTGGGGTTCTACGAGTGCGTGACGAGATCGCTGAACATGTACGTTTCCTCGCAAGACCAAATCCGCAAGGCTCTCCAGCAGAACATGGAGAACATGAGCAAGTGCATCAGCTCTTTGGACGCTCGGCTGGACAAGCAAAAGTTCCTCGAGTCGCACAACACGGTGTTTGCTCTGCCTAAGAAGTTCGAGTACGTCGCTCCCACTTACCCCAATAACAAGAACACTGCGTCCATCGCGGAAGAGGTGAGGAAAAAAAGTGATAATTAATGAACAGCATAAGTGTGTGCTAATTTTTGTTTATGTAGGACTTTACACCAGACCCACCAGAGATCGAGACTTCCGGGTTCATCCGCCAGGAACTGGAGCAGAGGCTGTACCAATTGCACAAGAGGCTTGAGACTTTGAGGATAGAGTCTGACGAGTTGTGGAAGACTCTGGAGACTGCGGAGAACAGTCTGCTCGAGATGATCACTGCTAAGGACTATGACACTTGTGCTTTCTTCGTCGAGAGGAATAACAGGGTCGTCAATGAGGCGGCTGTCACCAAAATGAGGAGCGACAAGCAGGAGACTGATGAGTTTCACTTGAATGTACGTATCAACTTGAGGACAGTTTTGGGTTGATTATTTTGAAGTCGTCGTCGATGTAAACATTCCGCCTACGTTTTACAGAAATTCCGAGACTACATGCTGACGATGAACAGAATCTCGCGTCTGCAGTCAAAGTACGAGCACATCCGCAAAACACTCAAGACGTCAGACCCAACAGGCCAGTCTCTGGGTCCTGCAGCGTCGACAAGCGCGTCAGCAGCAGCAGCGATAGCTGCCTCAACTCGGCAGTACAACAGGAGGAAGCGAATCGGGCAAATCCAGAAATTCACGAACACGCGGTTGTTCGGAGGGTCGATCGAGGAGTACCTCGAGAAAGCCAACCAGGACATACCGCTAGTTATGAAGAGCTGCATTAGGGTCATCAACCTTTACGGGTTGCAGCACCAAGGGATCTTTCGTGTTAGCGGCAGTCAGCTCGAGATTAATAACTTTAAAGAGTCGTTTGAGAAAGGGGAGGATCCTCTCGCTGACGTCACTGACGCTTCGGATATCAACTCTGTCGCTGGCGTTCTCAAACTTTATCTTAGGGAGTTGAGGGAACCCCTTTTTCCTATTTGCTACTTTGAGCAGTTCATGGAGTTGGCTCGTGAGTTTTTTGTTGCTTTTATTGTTTTTTATTCCATTTTTTGTACTCAGGTTTGATTTTTGTTATTACTATTTTGTACTCAGGTTTGATTTTTATTATAACAGAACTGGACACGAATAATATTTTTGTCACGAGGATGAGGGACCTCGTCAAGTCTCTGCCGAGGGCCGTGTTCATCGTGCTCAGATATCTGTTTGCGTTCTTGAACCAGTGAGTTACCTATATTACCTCACCTTTTTACAATACAATACAATACCTATATATGCTTGGGCAGATTTGAAAATTAGGTTGATAATATGATTTCCTCTGACAGCCTCTCCGAGTACAGCGACGAGAACATGATGGACCCGTACAACCTGGCGATTTGCTTCGGTCCGACACTAGTGCCAGTGCCAGAGGACAAAGACCAGGTGCAGTACCAGAACCTCGTCAACGAGCTGATCAAGAACGTGATCCTGTTCCATGATGAGATTTTCGTCGACTTTGTTGACGGCGCTGTTTATGAAAAGTATATTTGCACGGACGCTGAGGACAACGCTGTCGAGGATGAGGTCGTTGCGGGGGGTGGCAGGGGGATTGGAGAGTCTTCTCCCGTGCTCAAGAAATCTTTGAGTTGTAGTAACAGTAGCAAGCATCTGCTCACTCATTCTAGGGAGGATAGCAACTGCAGTAGTCTTGGCAGTTGTGGGGGGAGTCAGGGCAAGTCGGATGGATACTACGGTGGGGTTCTCTCTGAGGAAGGTGAGTTGTTTTTTTACGGAGCGAAGCTTTTTCATCGTCGTCGTGTGTCTGTGTTGTTGTTGTTTGCGTATTATTA
Source organism: Sinodicranocentrus sp. ZH6 (assembly GCA_027743935.1). NCBI lineage: Eukaryota > Metazoa > Arthropoda > Collembola > Entomobryomorpha > Entomobryidae > Sinodicranocentrus > Sinodicranocentrus sp. ZH6. The sequence continues at coordinate 5,020 of JAHZNA010003853.1, read as the reverse complement.
TTTGCAATATTATCTGCCCGTAATAAAAATACATGAAAAAAGAGCTGAGCTCCTAACGTATTTATTTTTTTGGTTTGCTTTCCCTTTTGTTATTATATTTTAAAACCCTTTATAATATTTAGTTGGCAAGCGTAATAATCCGATTGCCAAGTCCACTTCGCCGTTGCCGAACCCACCGCTTAGTCCAGTCATTAAAGAGACTGTTATTCTCAATGATGATGAGGATGATGAGGGTGGGGTTGACATTGGAGTGTTTCAAAAGAGTGAGATTGATTTTTTTTCTTTCGTTTCATTGTTTTATGCATGTGCTGTTCATGTTAGTGTTCATTATGTTTGCTGAAGATGTGTTCTGTTCTGCAGAATCTGACTTTCTGGAGGCAATAGCGCAGTTTGACTTTTCTGCCCGGTCCACTAGAGAACTTTCGCTCAAGAAAGGGGAGACACTCGTATTGTACGCACAAGTGAGTTCAGACTGGTGGAAAGGGGCGAACAGGAGAGGAGACGAGGGGCTCATTCCTGACAAGTACATTCTTTTGAAGATCAGGTGAGAAAACTATTACCTCGTATTACTCAAAGTGCTTGCACAATATTGTACTGTAGACTGAAAACCTTTATTATGTGTGTGTCAGGCAGGGCCGTAGATTTAGAGACATGGTTTACTTTGGTGTGTGTGTATCCTAAAAATTAATTCTTCTTCCAACAGAGACGAAGACCTGCCGTCGACAACAACATCCTCGTCCACAACAACGCCTCTGCCGTCTGCACAGCAACAACAAGCGACAGTTCCACCACCACTGGCGACACCACCAATTAGCACAGGTGCAACTCCACCTAAAACCGAACCAGGTGTAAAGTCGACTCCATCCAGAACTAGGACTGCCAGCGACTCTTTAATAACGACTCCGATATCGAAATCTTCAACGAGTAGCAACGGGTCTGAGCAAACAAACGGGGGGACTTACCAGCACCAGAGGTCCTTTTCTGTCTCTGATGACAGTAGGGGGAACAAAGGGAGTGCTAATGAGACCAATAAGGTTCAGGAAAACAAGGAGGTGAGTCGGTCAATCATCATTCAGGACGATAACGATGAGGTTTTTGTCATTGATGATGAGAATAAATAGACATTTTTTTTTCTTTTGTGACATTTATAATTTTTTTTTCGACAATAAAGTATATTTTTTAGTATGAACATCGAATTTGTGCATTGAGTATTGTGTATATAAACAGCAACCACCGACCCCAGAACAAGCCCAGAAACAAGTCGTTGAGGAAAAGCCCGACCCGTCGTCGTCCCCTCTAGTCGTAGTAAAGTCGAACATCCAGTTCTGGGAACAGAGGTTGACCAACACGATCCCGACGACAGGAAGTGTTGCGGGTAGTACCGTCCCGAACACAGCGCCAGACTTGGTGATGGACTTGCCGCAGAGTAACGTGCAAGCTGGGCAGACCCCTCAGGCGCTGATAGCCCCAGTCCCTCCAAACTTCACAGACACGAGTCCAAGTTCTTCAGACGAGTCAGACTCTTCAGAGTCGAGTGCGAGTGCGAGTTCGAGCCCAAGCACTCCCACTCGGGTTGGTAGCAGTGGAGCTGAGGTGTTTGCGAAGCAGAAGAACGCCACTCTGAAGAAGAGGGTCCAGCCTGAGGGTCAGGTTGTCGGCACTGTTGCTCCTACAGTAGCTTCCTGGACTAGTAGCGGGACTGTTGCCGGAGGAGCTAGCACAAGCAGCAGTAGCGACGGACGCACAACTATGTTCACTTTCAGCTCAACTTTTAACAAGCCTCAAGTTAAAGTTAAGCCTGTTGTCTTGAGTAAACCGAAGCTCCCGAGGGAGTTTGTGCTCAATAAAATGGATGAGGAGAATGTGGAGGATGTGGGCGAAGGCAGTGAGACTAATAAGTTGGGCGAGTGAGTAGCCGCCTGTTTCTTCGATTTGTCTTTTGCCATTCGGAATCTTCTTTGTTTAGATCTGTATAATAGACTGAAAAAACTTTATGAGATTATTACACCGTCTGTATGCTTTTTTTTAGCCTTTGTATCCCGTTCTTTCTTACGTGCTTTGTTACTTCATTATTATGTGTACTCGTTGTCAAGGAGAGTTTACAATAAACAATAGTTTCATAAAAATTTATTTCAACTCGTTTTTGGGTCATCAAGAATTTTTTTCAACTCGTTTTTGCGTCATTTTAAAGCATTTTTATTTTTGAGACGACGGATTCGTTTTTTTTTCATGCATTCCAACCCAAAAATTGAAAACGGAATAGCGGCATTCCAACCCACTTAACCAAAATCAGCAAGTTAATTAAACCACCATGTCCACCGACGCACCAGCATCCCAAGCTCCACCCCTTCGGGGCTCCAAATCGAAACCTGCACGAAAGTCGAACACTTTAGGGAACCTCAGACCTCTCAGGAGCTTCAAGTCTTACGACCCCATGCTGGATGCCTGGTACTTCAACGAAGTCAATACGCGGTTCAACAAAGACGTCGGTCTGTTCAGGAACTACCAGATCAACCCGTACACCAAAAAGACTCGTGAGGGTTCATTGTTTTAGAAAATCGGAAGTATGAGTTTATTCAGGTATCAACGATCTTATGTTTGCAGTCGACTACGTGACCCCAAAGATAACCGAGAGAAGGAGACCTATTCTGGATAATGGTTGCTGCGAAGATGCGAAAGAAGTGTCTCCCGAGGACGCCAAACTCCGAGAGTCGTACAAGACGGTGAGGGAGGCTATCTACAAGAGCATTAATGTTCCAAAAACCAAGTTTTGCCAGCCGCAGACTGAGTTGATGAGGTAATGAATGTTCAAATCTGACGAAACGGTTTGTTGTATAAATCGAATCAAATCTGACGAAACGGTTTGTTGTATAAATCGAATCAAATCTGACGAAACTGTTTGTTGTATAAATCGAATCAAATCTGACGAAACGGTTTTATTGCAGACTTGGTTGGTTCCCGGACTACCAACCTCCGCCGACAAACAACTCTTGCCTGTACATCCAAACATGTTGGAGCGACAAGCCGTGCTGTTACTTTTACCCGAACAATGAGCGTTCAGTGAACGAGAACTACGACGAGAGGTTCAGAGCGGTTCACCAGACAGCAGAGTTTATTCGAACGGAGACGAAGCTGCGAGCGTTTGACGCGATAATGAACCCTACTGGGCACAGGGGTAAGGTGAAAACAGAGCGGATTCGTCCAGGAAGCATATCCGTTAAGAAAGCGTCCAAGAAATGAATGTATGAATAATTCGGTGGTGTGTATTCCCTCACGTGTGTCAAGTTGAATAAAAATGCGTTTATAAAACAAAGGAGAGAGAGAAGAGTTTACGTCATCGAGTGCATACCGTTTTAAAAGCAATATTTTGTTACAACTTTCAGTGTACACATGCGTGTACTTTCTCTCCAACTTTCTCTCGTTCATATGGACTTGAATATTTTAATAGGAGGCATATCGTCCCCACCCGCTTGTTGTCGCGTTTTTTTTTGGCCGACGACGATATACTCCGAGAGATAGAGAGAGAAAAGCATATATAGTCCTATATATAAAACTTTTACCCAGGCCGAAACTTTCTTCCCTCTACACTCCTTTCCCTCCGTTCCAAAAATATACAAAGTAATAAGTACGGAAAGCTACCGACGTTGATATAAAAATACACGGAGAGGAAAAAGTTTTTTTTTAAAGTTTTTTTTACTACGAGTATTCGTAGTACTACGGTCTCGTATGATGATCCTAGGCTTCCCCTCCCTGTTTCAAAGATATATACATGGGAATACGGAGGTTTGTTGGAGTAGTTTGTTCTTGCTCTTCTTGATGGTCAATAGTAGTTATTATTTTTCGAAATTTGGAGTTTTCCTTTTTTCTTTTTGGAAATGGAATAAGGGGGAGTGAGTGTGCGGAAGTTACTGGAATAGTTTTGTTTAATTTTTCGCGATTTATTATGCCCATCGCGACTGATACTTCGACCAGTGGTTCAGGGAATATTTCAAAAGACGGGGAGGAAGACGAGGAAGCGGAAGAATGGAGAAGAGAAGAGTGGATGAGCAAACTGATACCTGTGATTACGAGGATGGGGAGTGTAGGTGTGGTGGATAATAACAATAATAAGACGAGAATTTGTAGACTGGAAGTTTTGTTAAATCCGCGACAATCATACTCACGAGTAATTCGACTAGCTAGTTTACCTTACAACCTGAATAAGTTATTTGTATTGAGCATTGTAGTAGTGTTACTGGCTGCTGCTACACATCCTGTCGCTTGTACTAATCTTAGTGATTCTCATCGAACCTCATCTTATGTACTTCCTAGTGATATTAATAATTCGCACGGTGGTAGTAGTCATCAGCAAACAGCACTGAATAGTTTTAAGAATGAGGTTGTGGTCATGCCCAGTAGCACTGCTCCGTCTACTACTACAGCACATACGAAATGGATGAGAAGCAAGTTCATCATTACGACACGTAATTACAACGCTTATTACTCTAGAGTGTACGGGAACTTGAGTCGTAATAACACTAGTTTAATCAATGAGTCGGCCGTGCTGGACAGGAGTCGGGTCAGTAGGAACCTCAAAACTAGACAGTTGATCAGTTACGGGATCGTTAGTGGCGGAACTACTGACACCTCAAAGTCGAAAGATTCCATTCATATTGCAGGGTTCTTTCCCACGTCCAGTTTATTGAATATTAGCAGTGAAGGGGCGATCGGGAGGGGGGTGCTCCCCGCTGTCAAACTCGCCATCTACCATATTAACAATAACAACTCTACTCTTCCTGGATATAAACTACACATCAGTTGGAATGATACCAAGGTACGTCTCCAACATTTTATTCACGCATGTTACTATTTTATTGGGTGTTTATTCAATGGGTCGCATCTTTGTGGAGGGTTACGTATTGGCTCACATCTTTGTGGAGGGTTTTTAATCATTGGCTCGCATCTTTGTGGAGTGTTACGTATTGGGTAGCATTTTGTTGCGGCTTATATCATTGGCTCGCATCTTTGTGGAGTGATTGGC
>JAHZNA010003852.1:0-12845 GCA_027743935.1 Sinodicranocentrus sp. ZH6 | reverse complement strand
CCTTGAAACACTGAGTTCTAAAGAAAGTGAGTTAAAATGTGCACAGACACACAGACAGACAGACGGCGCAGACGATTTCATAAGCTCGCTCAAACACTTTGCGAGCTGATAACTGTATAAATAATATTACATATAACTTGTTTGCATACGAAGAATAAATTTCTGGACAAACTTGATCCACGCACATTAAATTTTTGTATGCAATGTATATAACGTAGCGCTCTAATTCTGAGATTTGTTTCATTGACCTACAAATAAACATCAATATCTGTTACAATTTACAAACTACGTAAGCTTGAAGCAGTGACTTCCTTCCATGATCAGCTTTAATCATCAAAATCCACCCTATAGAAGTATGCAGAGCTATAACAAGTGAATGGACTTTTGTTTAGGCTTCACACATATGACATAATATGATGAGTAAGTAAATGCATGTTATAGATAGCTAGGCTAACATACATGCTTTTTATTATGGCATGCGTCAAAAGATTAAGCAGACACGATCGGAGAGACAGTTATTTATGCGTCCTTGTCAAAAAACTTGGTCCTTCCAGTTTTTCCTAAATAACTAATCATTCACCCAACGGCCAATGATGAATCGAGAGGTGAAGGAAGATATTTCATCATTATGAGTTTGAGCAAGCTATTTATGCAAGAAATTCTCAGCATACCAAATTCTTGAGCGAATTTCACCGACCTCGACTTCCATTCAAATCTATATTTAAATTAAAAGTGTCACGTGTCACATTTTCTGCATCGTAATTACCCTTTAGGGAATCGATTCTAAAACGTGTTAACTATCGCTTGGTAATACCTTCAGCGAATTGATTAATACGGCAAATTATCTTATTTATTATTTTTGGTTATGAAGTCTTATAAAATCAACATTTCCAAAAAGTCAAACTAAAATATGATGGCAGTAGTAAAGTTCATTGGCTTACCAAAAAACACTTCAACACTTCAGATCCAGAATTGTGATGGGCAGTTATAAATGGCAAAACTATTAAATGCCTAACGTATGGTTCATTGATCCGTTTCTGAAGAGTTTGTTTTTCCTAAATCCGATATTCCTTGATTTCCTATGTTGTATGTCAGTAGATTTCAAACTTACACTTCCGGCTCAACGTCTTTTGATTTACACTGAAAATTCCTTTGAGAAAGAGGAGTGTATATTTTCTTTAAACATTTCCGTGTTCTCCCAACTGCTGTGCATAATAAAAGTAGTTGTTTAGTACTTTTTTAATTTCTTATGAATTGCGTTTCATTGCCTTTCGCAGTAATCCCATTCGTAGATGACACAGCTGTAAAGTTCTTTGGAACGTTTGACGAGTTCAAAGTTTTGTTATTGGATCATGAAACAAGAGCAAAATCTATTCACGATTTTTTCTTCAATGCCGCCTCTGATATGATCTAGGGAACTGACAAGAAAAACTCTTTTCCTTTTCGTCGGGCCGGGTGTGTGTATTTATCACTTCGCCAACTATCTTTCAAGCTGTGCGAAACTGCGCGATCATCAATCATCACTACTCCAGTAAAATATCAAGAACTTGTAAAGCACTTTGCACTTTTCCTCATACGCTCCTCTTACCCCTGTTACCCGTTGATACAGTAAATTTTATAGAGTTCAAGGTTAACCTGATGATACTACTGAGCCAAATCTATTGCGATACCATGATTTTGCTAAGTTTAAATTGTTAATTAACATCCTCAGGATAGGATGAGAGAGATGAAACCCCATCGGCAGAAATTTGTCAGAAGATATCACCGACTTGAAAATATTATAGAAATATTTGGTATTTATCAAATCCTTGCTTTTTAGTATTTGTTCATATGGCACTTAATCTTTGTTCGTCGATGAGCATGATACTAAAGGTGTAGGATTGACAAATGTCAAAAAGTGACTAAAATACATATCCTTCTGCGGATTGTGATAATATTGAATGGTAATGATAATTAAAATCTAATCTTCTTAATGCATGCTCACAGGAACGTAATGAGTGCAAGTTGAAGATTACCCAACCATTCCAGCATGACCCAAACACTGTCAGACTTGTCTTGATTTTAAATGTGTAATTAAATCGCCATTTTAGGTTACGAGTCAAATTTGATACAAATAAGTACACTCAACACGCACAGTAGGTATTCTTTAAATGATATTGGAGGAAAGCACTATTAAGAATTGATAACGAAGTCAACAGAATAGTATATGCTTAGCACGTTTGTTAGTGTGAAGTAAAGCAAAATACAATTTCATGACACCTCAAAGTCGTCACGGTTCATCCTAACGTATAGCAATTTGACTATGTACTCGAAGATTCTATTTTCAGTATGGCCTACGGCTAAGATGCTTTACGTAGTTTCAAGATGTCATCAATAATATTAAATCAGCTTATCAGAGATAATATATCAACTCACTTTACATAGATCAAATGTTTAATCCCAAATGCCTAATCATACACACATACGTGGCCAGACAAATATGCCTTTAATATTTGCATATTTTTCTGTAGTACTTCATTTCGCATTACATCACTTATTGCGTTTAAATTAGTTTCATGTATGAAGATGCATTGACATTTTTTCGTCGTGTCCATCTTAGAAAAAAATTGTTTTGATTTTGTGAAGGTTATCACACCCGTCTCATAGTTTGTCGGGACGAACTAAGAATTTGCAGCGTGAACGGTTTCTGACATGCCATAATGCATAACCTTCCTCATGAGATTGCAGATGTCATCTTGTAACGCCAAGGTAACAGCAACACCACCATAAAATATAAACGGCGACAATGACACGTTTTTTATGAGTTAAATTTCACGTCAGTAAACCCATACCGGCAGTAAAATAGGAATTTTCCCTACTTCATCGTTTTTGCTGTCCTTCATTGGTACATGACGGTTTGACAGAATTCAATTATGAACAATAATCACTAGATTTTAGTTACATCACATATCTCTTCTCAAAACACCGATAAAACATCAAGGATAACAGTATTTTAGATGCCCTTTGACAATTGAAAGGATCCAAAGCGATCTGTCAGTTGGTACATGAGCTGATATTTTAAGTCGGGAAAAATACTGAATTAAACTGCCATGTTGTGTTTGAAGATAAATTTTATAGGTATGTCACACGATAAATTACGCAATCTACGGCAACGTTAGAACAAGAAAATTTCTGGTGTTAGCTCTAAATTATTATTAGCTGACAGACTTTCTTAACTGAACCAAAAAATGTTGTCATTGAAAAACTGATGATATGTTCGTTGTACAAACACACATGTATAGTAACAGTTAGCTTAAAAAATTCACCTAGGCAGCATACTCATCAGAAAGGTTATATTGAATCGCAAAAACGTTAATTCGTCTTAATGATGACCTACAACAAAATCAATTTGTCATACCCTAGAAAAGTTCGTTAAGTGTGAAATTTGTATTCCTAACCTAGCTCAACTGAAAGCGCAAAGAAAACATTCACAAAATAATTTTATGAGAAAATAGACAGTCAACTTTTTTTCTTAAATAAGATTAAAAATGAGAAAAAATTGGTCATAACTCATGTCAAAGCATTAGGGACATGAGAGCAACACGATCATTCAAGTAAATAAATATCTTAGTTTAGTTCTACTGCATGTATAACATTTTTATCCTTATCTTTAGGATGATAGCTAATGCAATTAAACTTTTTCAACTTTTATACCCCGCTTTGCTAATGAGTTTAACACAGCTAATATATTTTTCCCATAATAATGAACTGACTGACACGAGACCTTTAATTTCAGCGAATTCCAATCAATCTCCTCTACTAGCAATTGACTGTGATGTTGTTTGTGCTTCAGTAAATATGTTAATGCCACATCAGCTATGAAGTTCGTTCGTGCCATGTGCGCGATGCGTTACAGTAACCACCACCACATCCACATGTCTGTAAAAGTGCAAGCTCTGCATGAAAAATTATTTTTTACTTGAAGATCATGAATTTAGCGAATAGGACATATGAGGTGGAAGGTACAAGGTAATTCTAAAAGCCAATGTCAAATTCTCGTGCAGTGTGATGTTACACAACGAAACCATTTTACTCATTGCAAACCATGCTTACTATATGAGAAATCTTTATGGCTTGTAAATTTATATTTTTTTTACTTTCCAATCAGACAGAATTAACCGCAAGCAATTTTTATACCGAACTACATTAACAAGTCACTTTACCTCTTCATTGATGACCAAATATATATATTAGCTTCTTCATTTCAAATAGTCAAGCAGTTCATTTCACCAGAACACGAACAATTATTACAATCAACGTGCACATCCAGATTTTAATTAATTTTAACACGACTTGTGAGCGACATATGACAATTTTGATTTGTCACATTTATCACACAACTCACTAGCAAATTAATATATATTACACAATATAAAGTCCCTTTGTTCCTTTACAACTGATTTTGAAAAAAACATTCACACTCGCTCACTTGTTTCAGCGTCACCTCACTTGACGGGAATGCATTATGGATCTCAGCACGAATCTCACTTCCCATGTGCATGCCTGAGTAGCAGTAGCAAAGTGGCAAAGATTTGTGGAATAACACAAGACATGCGAATGTGACGATGAGCCGACAAGCCGTGCAACTACTGCAGTGCAGTTTGTGCAGTCAACTCTATCATCATTTAACTCTTCACATACAGCTTTTTTTTACCTTCTTGTATTCATCATTGACCACAGTAATCCGATACGAGGTCAATATATCGCTGTATATGAATATACAAAACCTGATGTTGATTTCATTCTGATGATGATTACATGTTATTCAATAATAGTGAGTGTGTAGTGTAGAGTAAGTTAAGTAAATGCGTACGTCATTTACTCCTTACACTTCTTGTCAATATATGTATCTTATAAGGATGCCGTTTTATTGTTATGAACGAAAATCATCATGCCATCCTATCAAATAACCAACAGGAATTAAACCTTCACAACACACCACGACCAACGCCACACGAAAATTCCTAAGAAAGAACAATCTGCACACTTTTTTTTGATTGAGAGGAGAGTATATACAAGAAAACTTGAATTCATTGAAAGATGTTGGTTTGGGTCGGTGAAAGATAGGGCTTTTTTTTACATGGGGCTTATGATGAGTCACCCTAATGTTCCCACTTGGACTAAACAATTCTTGGATCTATGTCAGAGCCGTTTCTCTCTCCTCTCCTTCTAACCATTTGGAGGATGAACCTGTTTAGGCTATGTAAAGAATGTAATTCCCTTTTTATAATTTTCATTTTTTATTGTAGTTGACTTGTTGAGCTAAAATGGGGATTTTCCTCTAATTTACGCCATCAAAGTGTGAAAAGGGATTTCATCGATTTTTAAAATCCATCTCATTAATATATAACGTCACCGTGAAAGAAAATCCGTTTACATTAGATAGATTCCTCGTGAATATCAGTGTCGTCATCATGTCTGGCTCTGCTGACATTCTCCAATCAACATGCAACAATAAGTTTATTGTATTCGCATCCATATGAAGAGAACATGATTAACGTATGCAGTGTGCATCTGTCATGGCGTGCTTCGCACATGCAAAAAACACAATATATCTCGTTCAAACAAGTTTTGATTTTTTTTCTGTGCTGCTGATGATTTGATGATTGTATTTAAATTAATTCACTTGCTCATATAGAAGTGTCAAATAAATTCTTAGAATCTCTGCTTTCATTCTTGTGCCTGGCAATCCTGTTAGTTCAATCGTGTAGTTAAATAAACATGAAAAAAGTGTTTGCTTTTATGCATACAAATACAACTTTCCTGGTAGTGGGAAGGAGAACGAACCGGAGATGGACTTGCACATTTTCTCTCTCGATATTCTCTATTTAACAGCTTTTCTCAAGTTCAAAGGGCGATATTATGCCATTTTGCGATCTGCTCACTAAAAGGATTCCTTTGGTTGGATGATCCCGTTTTATTTAATTCTTACGCGAACTAAGCCATGAATTCATTGTGATACTATATTTATAAAGCGTTTGGATTCGAGCATAGTATACATGCGTTTATGAAAGATAAATAAGACTGTACTGGACAATTCTCGTTCTTTTCGGATAATTCTTAAAATTGGTATTCCCTTGCTCACCAAGAGTTTTACCCAGGGAAACCCCAAAAAGAAGGCAATTAGGTAGTTCGTTATTTCACCTTTTATTGTCATACCTTGTTTTACAAAGTACCTCAGTTTATGTGCATGCATGTGCTCCATATTATACCTCTATGATGTAGAGCTATAATTTCCTCCTTTGTGTATGTCGGTACGTGACAATGATAGAAAATGCCATTGATAGCAAGCAATTAGAGTACGTGGTGCCGTACTGAAATCATGTTTCAAATTAACATGCGCTTTTAAGCTTGTTTCGTGCACAATTAAGCCTACCTGATAATGACTAGCAAGAGAAGAAGGTATGTGTGTTTATTTATCTTTCTGCTTTCTTTGAAACGACAAGTGACCTCGCTGTATTTTCCTTATTTTCAATGTTAGCTTACGATTAGTTTGAACAAAAACAAATGTTCTTTTAGTTTGCTTAAATGAGGAAAAATGTTCAGGTTAAGCTGAACAATGCAACGAGATGCAAATCACTACTACTACTATGACTACCTTAGCAAACATTCTGCAAAACACTTTACATGCGAACATTAATTTCTTCGACTTCACGGATGATTGAATTTCCAACAATTTGTTATATTGCACATAATTTCATCTAATTGCTGTCCAGGCAGTCGGCAGTATTGCATCGAAAATGAAAATTACAAAATAAATGTATGGCGACTATCAAAGATATGCGAAAAGCACATGTGAATTTTAAATAATAATTAGGATAATACTTACAATAAATTATAAATAAGAATAAACTTTTCACACATTATCATAATATTGAACTACAAAAAATCTCACTACATTTATTTCATCATAAAGTTATTCAAAAGCTAATTGAAAGTTAAGTCGGTTAGTGTATATTTAGTTTTATGAGAAATCTTAAAGTTAAACCGTTATAATGGTCGATTCGTATTTTCAAAAATATAATTTTACGCAGCGGAGCTCCGGCCTTCTAACATATTTAATAGCTATTTAACATTATGTAAAGTTATTCGAAAGTTAAGTCGGTTTGTTTATTTAGTTTTTTTTCTCGAAAAATCGTAAACGGTCAATATGCATATTTATAAATATATACCGTTTCACGCAGCGGAGCTACTTCCATACAACATGTTTACCATAGTTAGGTTTTATTAGTACGAGGAATCCGTTGGCCACGGGATCGAGTTCGAGTAGTAGTAGAAGCAGCAGGGGCAGTGGCAGTTCCAGTTCCAGTGCCTGAGTGAGCAGGACCAGTAGGTAGTGGAGTCGGTGGAGCTGGTAGTGCAGGTAGGGCAAAATTGCCATTTTGTAGTCCGCTAAAATACAGGTGAATTGTGTAAGCAAACTTGTATAAACTCAGGCACACATACAGGAAATGAGCTCGCCAGTCTTATCGGCAGTCATTTCTGGCAAACATTAATGCACCAAATACCAATAACCTAAAATCTACGACAACAGTGGAATACCTGCTGGAAAACGGAGACGTTGATTGATGGTGATATCCTTGAACTGGCATAGATGCCCGAGGAATCTCCTGCGGAGTTCCAGTGGCCGGATATCCATAAAAGTTAACAGTGCTGCCTGGTGCTGGATAAATCCTTACTTGCACCTGATTTGGTCCTGGTCCATTCATGAAGAAGTTCAGTGGAGAACTGGGTTCAAGATCGTTGTTGTTGTCTAGGTTGTTCCTTGACCAATTCGCATTTGGAGCTCCATTAGTCCCCATTCCAAATTGAAATGTACGAAATCCGTCACCAGCCATTTAAAAAAAATCCCTATGTTAATCGTCCAACTTAATTTTAAACTAGTTAAATCACTATAATTTTTTCACACTAAAAATATTTAACTCAACGAAACTTTAAAAAATTTCAATTTATACTTAGCTTCTCCTACACTTTAAGTTATAAATACGTATGAAATATTAGAATTTTAGAATGCGAATGTCAAACTGCCAGAGGAACAGAAACCACGAAAATAATCGTCGACCGAAATATCTCGTTCACAGAAACCGATTGTCTGTGGGGACTGGAGACTCAAACATTCAGTTAAGATACGTTAACTACGCGAACCTTTTTTGATATGCAAATTCTCGTGTTTTCTATCTACCTGAAGTCAACTACAAAATAAACCTTGGTTTCATGTGTCATGTGCATACATAGAAGTATACGTGAAAGGAACGAATCAACTGATAAGAACTTGAGATTTTCTTATAGATAAGATCTACTTAAAACGTTTGTCCTTTCACGTTACTACCCACTTCCCAAAATCTTGAAAACGGTGGAAGCGTTAACAAGTGAATGTATGCTTCTTAATCTCAATCAGATCGAATGTTTACAGAATGCATTTATGCTTTTCAGTTGTTTACGTCTTCCATTCCGACTTCCGATTGAATAGATTAGATTATTTGCATTTTATTGATATCACATTAATCACATATTGCCTTTCATCTTTACACACACAATTTTTATATGCATTTCACTGCTTTTTGTCCATTTTTCATTACTTGTTGAAAAATCATTTACATGATGGCAAATTTTGTCGTTTTGTGCACCAAAATATGCTACGCTCTTATAAATTCAATCCAAGTTCCTGTCTAATCTTGTGGCATATATATTACACTTAACATGGAATTGGAATTCGTTATACCAAAATTACATTAATTATATAAGCCTATTTACAAATAATATGTCACTAGATATTACAACTGAATAGTACGCACTAGTACCTAGTGGAAACTTTTTCAATCGAATACTGAACTGGCTATCATATTTCCAGTTGAAAAGGTCGAGTCAAAGATCATTCGTAAAAATATGAAGCATTTACAAATACACAAATAGCAATGTTTTTAGTTCTAAATGCATACAAAAGATTATTATCAAAATATTTTAAACTGATGACCATTAAAGTATTCCCCTATAATAAAGAGATATATAATATTTTGCTAACGTTCAATTTGTCTTGACTGCTTAAAAATCATGCATAAAACTAGTCTCAAGAAGATCAAAGCAAATCCAAGCTAAAAGGAGTATAAATTTTCGACACAGCAATTTTTTCGTTTCGTATATCTTTTGTAATAATTGAAATGAATGAGATGTAATTATAAACTGTTGTATTGGTGTAGTAATGTAGTAAACTACATGAATTCTTTTCACAGAGAGTGCTGAAGATATTAGAGGTATTTCAAGTGCTGAAGATGACTGAAACTTAGCGTGTTAAACTTTGTTCAAGTTTCATGCATTTACTTCTTCCTTAACAGTATCCAGCAAACAAAGAATAGGATAGAACCTGAAAAATAATGGATAAAATCATAAGTATCAGGTTGTACATCATATCAAAAGTAATTAAAGTATTTAACGAATTCTATCATAAAGCTCGTACTTGTAAGTAACGCTCCTGGATACAAAATGGCTATGGCTGTTCTGTAGTCAGTCGCTGAAGATAATGGATCAACCACAATTGGCAAATTCCCTCCAACATTGTTAATTACAAAGAGAGCCAAACCAACCGCTGTGGATCTGAAGTTAGCAGGAACAAGCTCAACCAGTACAGCATACATAACTCCAAACCACATTTCCGAAGTTATGTATCCCACAAGAAGTGAAAAAAATGCATAAGGTGGTTCCAGGTACAAAAGACCAACAGTAAAGGGTACAGAAATTAGCTAAAATCATGAAAAAATTACAGTTACAATTGTTGTGATACTATGATAATCAATCTCAATAGCTGACGAAACTGTAGGGCACGCCCTCTTACCTGACTTCCTGCGAGTACCAAGGTTCTGGCTGAGATCCCAAGACGGCTTACCAAACGGTCAGAGATGTAGCCACCAACAACAGACCCTAAAGCCCCTCCTGTAAGAGACATGAAAATAGATTTTTAAAAAAATGCCAAGGCAAAATTTATCTTTTGGCAAAGATAAATTTACCCCCGATTGAGATTGCTGTGAGCCACCATCCAGCATCGAAATCTGGATAGTAGGTTTGAAAGTATAAGGCGGAGTTGTAACCCCAACAAAATCCAGCTAGAAAACCAAGACAGCAGCATTACAAATTGTCGAATTCCGTCTCTCATCTCTATTCTCTGTCAGTCATGGTGAATAAAAACATTTTGATTTACCAGAGTGACGAATGCAAGCAGCTAGCCCAAGGATAAGAATTTCTGGACGCTTAATTAAAGCAATTATTGGGTTCTCGGTTTCCAACTTTTTAGGATTCGTTGCATACTCCTTTTTCTCGTCAATCTCAGCAACTTTAGAAATGGTACTGACTGGCTCTGTGGTTTTGCCTACATTTTCTTCAGATGTGGACGGCGAAAAAGACTTCTTGTTGTTGCGAGGCTCGGTTACGGTCAAAATAAACAGAATGCCAATTATGACTCCAGGTATACCGCTGATGAAAAAGGAAGTTCGCCATCTCTACAAAATACATAGTAAATGGTCAGCAAATGGAATTTTTATGCATGATTGAGTTCTGCTTGCATAAATACTTTTTTCTGTCACTCCAGAGTTCTTGTTCATATCCATTGTCTGCAAAATACCAGCAGTGTTCTTTCGTTGCAAAAGCATTTTTCGTAAATTAATCTTGACATGCTCTGATTATTTTTTATTTTAAAAGTTATAGTGCAAGAATCCATAGGCTAGCTTGCTTTCTGGAGTTTTTAATTGCTGTCTCTTGTTTTATACTTTTATTGATACTTGTGACTTGGACAAGTAATTGGAACTGATAGTGCTTTTCCAGTTTTTCCCCCTTCTCACTCATTGATGGATTTAACCATGTATTTGCAAATGGGTAACCATAAAGTAATGGTCCTTTCCAAGGTCTGATTTTCACTTAACACGCTATATGCATTTTTGTTACAAAAGTACCTCATCAAAAACAGTAGTATTTGTGATGTACGATCCAACAGCAAAAGAAGCTCCATATCCGATATAAATCCCCCAGTTAAAAATGCCCATAGCCAAAGCTCTCTTGTCCTGAGGAAAAACATCTCCAATAATTCCAGCAGCTAATGGACTACATGCAGCTTCTCTGGTTATAAACAAAAAACCTGCCATGAACTCATTATTATATTTTCAATTTCACTCACTTACATAAATCAAGTCAATGACTCAAAATTATGGGCAGGCAGCTTTTCTGCATAAAAACATACCCGGCGGCAAGCGCCATGCGAAAAAGAACCAGATGCCAATATTTGGTAGCAAAAGCCGTCCCACTGATTGCCAAGCTAAAAGCAACCGTGGCGATTCCGAGCAAGTGAACTCGATTAAATCTGTCAGCTATGATTCCCCACATTACTCCAGCAACTGTGAAACACGCCATGAAGGATGGCCCTGCGAGAATTTGATACTCTGTTCCAAGTCCATTGAAGTTCCATTCACAGGCCTGAATCTGAGTTCCATTCCCATTATCCACTCGAGCAGCGACACACCTGGAAAGAACATAAACGTTAAATTAAATTTTGAATGTACCTATTTAACTCGCTATCTCTTGAGGAATCAAAACCGAATGATTTGAAATTATGCAAGCTCAATATATATTTCCAATTATTAAAATAACCCACTGAGCTTGGTTGTCAGCATCTTTGCAAAGGCTGGAATCTGAGTTGATGACATCCGGGATTACAAGACAGCTTTGGTCCCCATATCCAATATCTTGAGCGACAGCTCTACTCACAACTCCAATAAGGAAATGTCCAAGTTCCCCCACAACGTAAATTCCGGTTAGCAGGGGAAGCATAAGCTTGGAACAACTTAATCTCTCCATTGCTCACCACAAATAATAAATTACAGGGTTTATTTCTTTCAAATTCTGAACTGCAAGCTCAACTTTTATTGTTGCTGGCAAAAAAGCGAATTTCATTCACAGCCTTTTTCTTTAAACGGATAACAATGATAACCCACACCGTGACTCGTGCTGTGCCACTTCACATATAACGCTCACATCAACAAAACTCTTCTCGTCATCTAGCTTTTTCTTTGTTCAACCTGCTTCCTTATCCATTCACTTATTGCCAGCTGTAGAGCAACTGAGCTGCTACTTCTCATTTCAACTATCCTGATTCCACCTTTCCGCAATCATTCTGGAGTCAAAGTGGTAAAATGATGACTGAGAGATGCTGTCTTAAAACAATATCACAACTCACAATGTGGTGATGGAACGGTTCTAGCAAAATAATACATATTCAAAACAAGTAAGAGCGAGCTGAAGCAGTCACCAGCAGCACATGCCACATCTCTGCAGATAATGTTGTCAATGAGTGAAAAAAAATTCATATATTCACAATTAGTGCATATTGCGTTGTCAGTAATGATATAAATGAAGTTATACACGCTATTGTAATGGACAAGACATCGTATCAATGTGAAATGTGAAGATTACATACAGCCGTTCAATAAATTAATAGACTTTAACTGCCATAGTTTGAATGTATTCCTGGGAAGGGAACATACTCAAGCGCACGCTACATTTTATCAAATCAACCAATGTTACATCGAAAGATACATCATTTGACCACATTTAATAGTGTCAATGTAGCATAGAACATTGGATAATTACAATATTTAAGAGTTGCTAACTTTTTCTAGCAAGTCTCCGTATACGAATATCATATATATAAAAGCAAGATGTACCCGGTAGGTAGGTAGGTAGGTAGGTAGGTAGGTAGGTAGTTGAGTATGCAAGGTTGGATTTTGCTTAGTACGTGGCATGATTTTTTTTTCCATAAATAGGTT
>JAHZNA010003851.1:0-13313 GCA_027743935.1 Sinodicranocentrus sp. ZH6 | reverse complement strand
ACATTTTTGAACTCGTGAGATGTTGCTAAACCTATTCATGAAAAAAAAATCATGCCCCGTACTAAGCAATATCCAACCGTGCACACTCAACCACGTACATGTTCCTTTTATATATATGATAAGGATGCCTTTTTGCCAGATGCAACAATACGCATTGCAAATTGCAATGCGATAATACATGTTTTGGTAAAGATTAAAACTTATACATAATGCACAAGACGGTCTTCTCTCAAGAAATCTTTAGATCACCACATCACCCCTATACATTTCAGTCATCCAACAAAGGTACGCTACTTTTAGAACTTGTGTTAGAGAAGCATATAAGGCTAGAAAAAAATACTCAAATATTCATCATACTCCCCGTTCAGCACAGCTGCTCCATTCCTTCTTCCACATACTCAATTCCATCGAGCGAAACAAACAACCTCTCTGCTGTATAACATTTTATAATATCCCTTTCACCTAAAAAATCCCTCTTCTTCAACTAACCAAGTATCAAATGCACAACATCTAACCGTAGTATTTCCCTAATATAACCTTTCTTTCATACAAGTCGTGAGTCGTCGTATGTGCACCAAATATCTATCCACACGTTTTATGCCCTTCCCGTCCTCCATATATTCTCGTATATCCACACTCACACAAGAGCTGAGTTGAGTCAAAGGAGCAAATTGACAGGAAAGGTTCAGTAGAGTTTTTCCCTTTGTTATTGTAACATCTCATAGAATCTGTATTGTACACATCAAGGTAAGCTAATAAAAAGCAGATGTACTTTATGTATCTCATATATTGCATATACACAGAGACCTAGACTTAACAAAAACCTCTCTCTCCTCTCTATGAAGACGAGTAATATCATAGTGTGCTAAAGCACAATATCACAACAATGTAAGACTTTACCCATGAACTCATATCCACATTGTGGTCATATACTTGTGTACAAAATAGGAAAGTAGAAAAAAAACCTCCCTGGTGGTAAGCTAGGAAGAGACGGAGCAAAGAAAAAACCAGCTTGAGTAATTCTCCCTTTGTTGAACTAAACTTAGTATTTTTTTATATAATGCTGTTGAATTGTTGTTAATGGAACAAGTCAGCATTGCAATCTCTCATAAAGGCTCACATCTCACAGATATACATTGCTATGGTGCCTCTCTTTTTTCCCTGCTTATAATTTTTATTTTCATTGCAAGACGAATAAAATGTGTGTATCATCGTCTTCTCAAAAGAAATACATGAGATGGTCATATGCTCCTTTGCACACAGACGGAGAGGACAATACAACAGAAAAGTCAGAGCACTAGTAACACTTAAACTTGTGATTTTTTAGCCAGTCAGTCCATCAGTCAGTAAGTTGCTCTTGATGAGGCTACTTTACAAATTTTACTGTTTTCTTGTGTTCTTTTTTTGATACCTGGTGATGATGAGATATTCGTTGTTCTCAGAGTTAAACGTAAATAAAAGGGAAGAAGATTGTGTGTGAGCGTGTGTGGTAGTGAGGCGAAAACATCTTTAAAGGAAAACAAAAATATATTTTATATTGTGAGTCAAATAATAATAATATCGTGGTTGGCGAAAAAAAAAGTGTGTGATTCAAAAGAAGCCGTCTAACTGGTTAAATGTTGGAAGAAAAAGATACACAAGATAGACGTTGAGTTTTTTTAAAACATATAATTTAAGTGTAACGCTAAGGTAATGTGGTTAATTTGTCGATTTTCTTGTAAACAAATTAGTTGATTAGTTGGATGGGATATTGTTGGGAAAATAATGTGTGCTCGCTTTGTAATTACAAAGTGTTAATTTATTTTGAAAAAATAAAGGTTCTCTTGGTGTGAAGGATTATGAGTGTAAATCAGAATATTTGACAGATCACTAATTGGCAATTTTCTGATGTGGTTGAAAGAGAGCACAAGATCGATATTGTTGTTTGTTCAAGGTTAAGTGTGCATTAGTAAATGTCGAGTAGATTGAGTTAGGGAAATTTATTGATTTTATTTTATTCACTGTTTGACCTGGTCAATTTTATTGTTCATGGAGGCGTTCAATGGAAATGATTGAATTGTTTTTTTAATAGGATCGTAAATCGAGATCACTTACGTAATTTAAAGAAAGGATCTTGTGTAGTATGTTGGATGTGTTTTACTTGAAAAAACTATCAACTGGGGGGAATTGTTCTATAAATGTTTTAAATACAGGCAAGATTTTTGAATTGAATAAGATGCTCTTTTAAATATAACTACTATCCAGCTACTTTCATTCATTTTGAATGATTACCAGCTCAGTTCAATTGTAATCAGATTTGTGCTAAAAGGCAGGTTTTATCATTTGACTGACCTTTTTTTATAATCTATGCAATCAGGTCCGTTATCGGTGACTCAATGACCGAAAGATTTACTTAATTGGATTAGTTATTCGTATCCTTATTACATATTATTGACGGGGAGTAGATTTCATTGCATGAATGAGTCGTAACCTGCTCGATTTTTTTTCATATTGATAAGTGATAAGAAAGGAGCGAGGTTGATAAACGACTTTACTTATAATTACAAGTGTGTGTCATGTGTAATGCGTGTTGAGATAGAGACTGGCAGCGGTATTACATGTGGAATTATATTGTTATGATAACCTGTTTTTATTAAAAAGTTTATATTCTTATATCATTCAAGTGTGATAATGTTTAGATATTAAGTATAAATTACAATCGCGGACAGTGTGCTATAATGATATTGTCACTTGTTTTGGTAGCCACTACTGGAAAATAAGGATGTGTTTATTTCGTGGTGGTGCGGCGGTCGTCACGGGAAGAACATTGTAATGCAAACTTTCGAGTCTTTAAATTGCCCGGAGCTAAAACTAAAAAAACGTGGTAAGATTTTTCGGAATATTAATTCAAATGATTATGGTGAACTCAAAACGCTTTAAGATTGCTGCGCTTCGCTTGAGCTTTTGAATTGCATTGCGCATTACATGCTAAGTGCAAAGCACACAAGGTTACACTTAATTAGGCGTACAGAAATTCATAAAAGGATGGAAAAATGAAAAACCAGAAGTGATTATGGTAGCCAACCACTAATACTAGCTCAATTTGGTTATTTTTGTGAAAACAAGATTGAGAAAATTAGCTTCACTTCCAGACAACATAATGATTTTGCAACTATAGACTTTCCAAGTTCATTGAAATTAAGGTGTATTTAAAGAGTTGTAAAAGATTGTCTACAGAATTGCAAAAATATAGGAATGTACAAAAGGGTTGCATTGAAGCTCTCTGAAGAGCTTGGCTAACCGGTATAAAAAATGGATTTTCAATGATTTCTCTGCTTCAGTCCTTTTTCGCAATTTTCATCCCAGCGTCCCCTCCCAAGAACAAAACTGGCTCTCTATTGTCAAGCAAACGTACGGTTTTGCTCCTCACACAAAAAACAATTCAAGATGTCAACAAAACAAGAGCATAAAAATTATTTCATCTATTGTTGTGCATCAAAGGGAAATCAGAAATTTGGCATTATCTTTGTGACTCCCTGCAGTAAGCATGAAACAAACGACGCGTGTCCCAGTTCACGCTTGACTTATAAAGTCTACTTGGTACTAATGCAAGGCATCCTTCAATGTTTTACAACAATGGCGAGCTTGCTTACGCTTACGCCAAGTCAAAATTAGTTCCAAGTGTTTGAGACACAAACTTTTCAATTGTAGCAGCTCAAGAAAAACGGAAAATTACGATTATCATTGAGATTACATAGATCAGGATCTCCTTTTCTTGTTATTACAGCTATAGCAATGTATGCCTGTTGAAAATAAGGTGAAAATAACTGCATTTAAGTCGAATAATCACAATCACATAAAAACTGCCATGAAATGCAAGATCACACCAATGTCGTAAAATCTCTAGAATAAAGATGTATTATTTTCCTAGTGAAAACGATTTGATGACGTGTGCTGTGCCAGTCACGTATGTGGCATTCAAAGTAGTAAAACAATCAGCATGACATTAATTTTGTGGGATACAATAAAGAGTCAACAAACAGTTTCAATGTAATCATTTCCAGTTAGTCAAGAGTTTCCCTGAATAATTGTTGCTAATGTGACATGGTTACTAAGCTTTCTTTCGAAGTCAATGACTTTTCAAATTTAATTTAATGTACCCACATTCACAGATATGGATTCCTTTACACAGTTTGGTTGTATTTGGGTTAATTGCTAATTTACGACTGTTTTCTTCCATTGATATAAAAATGCCTACCCGAATGATGACGAATATCTAACAAAATCAAAAGGCAAAAGTGAAGTTGGTGGAGTCAAATGACGTCACCAGTGTAAAATTATGAGTATTAGAACACTTTCATTGTGAAACATCCTACTCAAATATTAAATTACAATCCGTTTCCTCTGTTTGAAATTGTATACTAGCTGACCTCGAACCGTATGACAGTCAATTCATAGAAATTGTTATTACTCATGTGAAACTTGAGGAAGGGGATTACAATACCTACCAAATTCGATCGATTCATTTTTTGAAGGAAGCATTCTTTAGAATTGAATACGCTGAAAGGAGTGATTCGGGATTTCAATACTTTTGTAATGCAACGACATAAAGACGTACAATGTCGAATCATAAGGAATGTTACATGGTGACATGGATTAAGAAATACAATGGAGCTTTTTATGTAGGAGCGCCATTTCCCAAAACCCCTGTTCCACAAAACAAAAAGGAGACAAAAAGTGAACACATAATATCCTTTCTTTATTCTGGAATTCCAATATGTAGACTAGACCGCACCGTTCCTGTTTGCAAGATAAGATATACGATAAAAAGTACTTTTCTGACTTGTGACATGACTCGACTTTTTCGGTGACTTATGGCGGTACATGGCATTGCAGTGCAAGCATGTCGTTTAAAACCAGAACGATGTTTAACGCATAGGGGAAGGTTTAACGGCATTCTCTCCGTCAATTGAATTCCTCTGCTACTATTATTAGCTTCTTTAACTCTTTTCTCCCCATGAGGAACTATTGCCATTGTTTTCCAATGGAATGAAAGCGTTAAGCGTTAATCCACCTAGTCGCCTCTTAGTTACGTATTAATGTGTAAGAAAGGAAGCAACCAAGGCGCGACCATGGTTTATCGGATTATATGCTAATAACGCTACACCTCTAAAAATACATATTCATGTCTGCAAAAACGCTCGGTTTGCGGGAAGTTGGGGAAAAAATCTTATGTGGGTTTTGTTTCACATGAAGTGTTTCTTTTTTCCCTGTAGTCATCATCTGCATTCAAGCTACATTCTCAAATTCATCATTAGTCAAGCTAGTTATGGTGCGTTGTTTCTTCATTGAGATGTGATCATTTTTCTCATGGAAAAAAAGAACTGGTTTGTTTCGGTTTCCCTCTGTCTTTCCATTCATGCCGCTAATATTTCATTGCCTAAACGGTGTACACTTGTGGGATTTGGAATAACACGTACACACAGTTAAAAAAGTATTATTGCAATTTTCCCCATCAGTCTCCATGTAGTGTTCAGTTAGTGGTTGTGTTTTTCAAGTGCTTTACCGCTGGCAAGAAACAACGATGACATAATATATATTCAAGTCGGTGAGTGTTTAATAGCTGACACTGGCAGAAAAGGTAAAAGTTACAAAGTCGTAATTTTCCTTGTAGTAACGATGAGCAAAAAAACCTTTTGGAGTGACACGCATGTAAATGTGGAATAAGCATGAGAGTTTCTCTCAATTAATTTTATGATGAAGGAGAGACAACTCCGTGCTGCAACATAACACTACCAAGTTCACAATATTACTCAACAAGATCGTCTTACGACAGTTTTAACTTTGCAAACTACATAATAAACCCACTAGTAATTACTCTGTTTTTCGATTTCGTTTATGTTTTACGCTTGCAGACGCATGAAACTGAGAGCTGCTCGTTTGCATTGATTACACAACTTTTGCGACAATTTTTAGCTTGAAAGTCTTGAAACAATGCTTAGGTTAGTTAAAAAAGGCAAGCAGTAAAACTAATAATAAAACCATGTTTCTTCTGTCGTCTCTTGTCCTTAGGGAATGGGGGATGCATGTAGTTATGTTGTTGTGTCTGTCATTTATGTAGAACAGTCAATGAACGCGACAGAGGATTTTGTGCAAGAAGAGCATTAATTGATCATGACTCTTTTTAACAGCCTAACTCACTAACATTAATTAAATTATAAAATCAGATTAAGCTCTTACATCACCCTGTCTCCATTAATTTATACTTATATAGAAACAGAAAGAGATGACTAAACTCGTCAGCTAATCACTGCACCGCCAGGTCAAGCAAACATTCGCTTCCGTTTTAATGGCGAAGACACTTCTCACTCATTCTACGCATGTTATAGTCATAGAGTAGGCGTTAGAGCATTGTCATTTGTCATCTTTTAAGAAATAAGTATTATCATGTCTCCGCGGTTTGTCCCATTTCATATTATATTTCTAGTACCACGCGCTTGACACTTTAAAAAAATACGCTGTAAAACGATAAAACACCAGTTATCACAGAGAGAACGAGCTGGCATGGTCAATAAAAAACAGTTTTCTACAAAATACTCAACATTCTTCAAGCTCCATATATATTGCATTTCCCTATAAATAAATTTATAGCCGATAAGGGCTTGAGCTCCATTCCCGCTCGATAGTTAAAAGACATTTATTCTCAGAGTAGAACATGCCACTTCAAACTTGTTTATGGTTTCCACACGCAGATATACTCGTGAGCGAAGAACTGTAATTTAGCATTTGTTACAAACCGCACCGTGGGAATTTTCTCCACACATGTGCACATACACACATTAGTATTACAGTTTTGCCATTTTGCTTGAATGAATCATCCATTATGAATGAAGTGTCTGAAGAAATTATGCACTTTTTGTCTACAGGATAATAATCCTCTATGATACAACTCGCTCGTCAGGGGTATTTATGATGGAAGGGTAAAGCATCTTGGTGGTATGGTGGTGGATTAAAGTAGCTGATAATTTATGGTTTAGGGTCGTATGTATACACATCGTTTTTTTTAGCGAATATATGTTTTCTTTTTCGTATACACCAGAGTTAAGACAGTTGATGAGAGTGGGAGGGATGCAATCCACAATAACTCTAGACAGATATGAATTTGCACAATTTTCAGCTGATTATGAGAGGATTGCACGAGTTTGAATGCATTAGTTAGGCTCGCTCAGGTAGACAGGAGTTGTATTATGAATGGGGTAAAGGATTAAGTTAAGTAGTGATCTTACCTACACAGACTTCATCATACAAACTTACTGAATGAAAGGAATGAATGACTACTGTGTGTAAATGAAATCAGAACGTGTGAATTTTTTGACTTATTCTCCCTTTCATTTCCCTGCCGCTGTGAGAGAGAAAGACTCGTTTTTATGGGACAATTTTCTGGCGGAAATGTGGAAATAACAGTTTTGCAAAGGTTGATTCCCTTGTGATTTATATCTATTTAACAGCACCTCATCAATAATGTAAAGAGGTTGGAGTGAGTGTTAAAATAGGTGTTACTCGTTACTTTAACCCCTATGAGGAGTTATTGCGTGATTTCTCGAAGAAAAGGTGATGGTAGTTATTGAATTTTTGTTTAGTTCTTGCTCTATTTAAAAGTTTTACCAGAAAAAAAACTTGCCAACTGTAGAGTGGTTTGGGTTTATACTTGGATCGAGTTTTGAGTTGTTATTGAAAAAAGGACAAAAACAACTTTTTCTGTTGATATGAATATGAATTGGTAGTCGTTTTAGGCGCCACATAAAGTAAGTTTCAATCACATAAAAAACTTTTTTTTGTAAGCTGCTCACTTTTCGTCAGGAATAATTTATACGCTCCTAATGAAAAGAAAAACATATGGCAATGTGATGATCTATAATAGGAAAGTTGTCATACTTCAATAAATGGAAAGCGCGTCTTCCTTCCATATTTGTCAAGATTGAGCATCATCTCTACCTCATTATTGATCCTGCATTACGATTGCAATTCTTATAACAAAGAGAGGAAACGTTCTTGTCACTGTCCTTTTTTATCATCTCTGTTTGATATTTCAAGGGTGGACTCGGCATTCAAGCAAATTAAGGGATAATTATGAAGTTGCGTGGAGTAAAAATAAATATGACTAAATGACTACAATATATATACATATTTGTATCTCACTGATTTTCCTCAAAGATGATTCTCATATTAGTGAATTGTAGTTAGTTCAAAATCATAATATTATTTTAAAAGGTGATCTATGATGCTCTGCATGAAAATCTGTAAAACATACAGAAAGAAATTAAGATGCTGGCAAAATTGTGTATAATGGATATTATAGACAAACAGGAAAATTACAAAGTTTTTAATTTGCTTTTCCACTACAGACCATAGTGATAAACATGTTGTGCTTGTATACTTGTTGACTTTTTTCAGTCATCGATGAAATACATGTAAGATTTGTTGGTTTTTTATGTAAGTAAGAGTATAATCTCTCTGTGACTGTGTTTTCTTAAGAGAGACGTCAATCAAACGGTTCAAATCTAACCTTGTAGGGGATAATGAATAAGGAAAACTGTATAACTCAATTTTTATTACTGAACCACTCAGGTGAATGCAATGACCTTTATTTGTAAACAAGTCTGTAAGACATAAGAGATGACTAGATGACTTTTAAGTGTATTTGACTTTCATCCACATTGCCAAGACATTCTGTTGCAGGAAATGCTGCAAAAAACTGTATTTTACATGTGCGATTAGCGACTACGCTTTCAAGCCTTATATTAAGCTGTTTTTCTTGCTATCAGTCAGTCAAGGCAAGAAGGATTATCGATGTCAGTCAAAACCAAAAGCTTTTGCTTCCTAGTCAAGCTGATTTTGCACATTTCAAACTGAGCATAATATATGTGATGACTATTTTGAAATAATATGCGTATTACAGATTACAGCCATTTCTTACGAAACAATGGAAACCACTGCATGTGGTAAGATGAGACTATATGTTGAGTTTTTGAATCGTGATTGTCCTCTCAAATCCAGATATTTTCATTGTTTCAATTTGAAGCCGATGAATTGATCTAATAATGAGCATACCTGAAGAAAAAACGTGCACTAGGCTTTCGAAATAAATAACAGAGACTCTCTTTGTTTATATACGACGCACGTGTGGCAATTGCAAGTCATTTTCAAACTTTTCCTGTAAGAACACCGCTGAGAGATTTTCGCATGAAAATGCTCACTTGACTTGACAGCTGAGCTAAATTGATTTTTAATTTAGCACAAAATCAATTTATGACTTTGAGATAATGCGAAAAGTCATACATCTTCCTAGTCGACGTTTAGTAGTGATTATTCAGGAGATAAGCTAGTATGTTTTTTTTACCCGACGTGCAAATGCCGCAAGCAATTTATTCTATTATTGTTATCTTTGAAAAATGTTACATTTATTTGTGATTTGTGTAAGAGTGTACAACTTCCTGTTATAGATTTAAGGTACCATTGTGACCCTAGACCACTTTTTCTTCAAAAAATATATGGCTATGGCTTAAGTTGCATGTGTGGTATTTGATGTAACGACTGTCCCATTAACTTGCATTGGAGTAAAAAGAGTCATGGATGACATGTGGTTTCCTTCTTTTTAGATAAAATCTCCTATCTCATGTCCTTAGATGCGCACCATGAGTGAATCGAAATTTGACCATAAATCTTTCCTATTTTGTACACTCTGTTGGATGCTCCAGACCGATAAACGCATCTTTTGAACACGAAAGCATGATCAATACAGGAAATACTTGTTAATTGAATGAAATATTAGAGAGAAAAACCATCGATGCACCAACGGTCCTAAAGCCACCTCCTTTAATCTGCACGAACGTAAACGACTACTGTGAGCTGTCAGTAGGGAGGGTAGTTACTATAGGCCAGAGGGCTTGATAAATTCGTTTTTACTCGAGCCTGTTTTACAAATTTTCTTTTCAAAAGTTACACACTGACGTGATATAATCGTCTTGCTGAGGATGAATGTTCTCTCTGTCTATTCATCGAATTGCATTGACCTTTTAGGTTAACTTGCATATATAAACGTTTCCGTTTACCATCTTCTTTCTTGGAATTACACGTATGCATAGATACTATGTCTCTTATGATGCCATCATGCTAGATTTCGGTATATAGTGTGGTTTCATGTCTCTAAATCATTGGGTTGGTTAAATGTCGACGATTATTTTGGGATAAATTAAATACAGAATGGTGAGGCTAACTGCAACTGCAGAGACACACCGTTTCGATAATTGAAGGGTCACTGAAAGTAGATTGAGGGCGCTAAATTCTTCAGCTTTCTAGTTTCGATTGCTGGTCCTATTTGAACCAAAAAAACGAGCATCATGCAACTGCATACATCAAATCAAAATGCATTTCACAAAGACGCCATTCATGAGAGAATGCTTCTCTTTCAAATTAAATAGCTTTGAATCTAAAAATCCTCTAAATGAATGCATCCGCTTGTACTCGCATTTCTCATGTTTTTTCTCCTTTTAATTTCAAGCATACTACTTTGAAACTGCAGTAATGCTGTGTTTGAATGTCTGTGACCTTAGAAACATCACTCCCCAGTTTTAAATACACCCTGCCCCACCAGCTGAATCGATTTTTTTCTTTAAAACGCCAAGATTCAACTTGGGCTTGTGCCCGTAACGTAATATCCACAAACTGTGCCGTGTGAGAGGAAAAAGGGAAATGTTTGTATGTGTTGATGTATTTCTGAGGTTATGTAATTGCCAAGTTGTTCTTGTGGGTGCAACATATGATTCTCACGTACTTTTCAAGATGCTCTCCTGGCTCATTTCTCTCATCACTAGAACATGATTTGGTTTGTTTCCACTCCTACAATAACAATTTCAGATATTTTGCTGGCAGGATGGGGAAAGATTTGAAACTTGCTCTCGTGATGATGCTGATTTAATCTAGGGTTGCGGCTGTTGCAACTATCATCATCAACATCATTCTTTCTCTCACACAGCTTATCGCTCCGATGTAGATAGCGTGAATTTGTAAAAAGGAAGAACAACTTGAACAGGACCGTTGAGCCCTTTGTCGAATATATAGAGACCCCATTTAAACTAGTAATGGTTAATGGATCCGGTTGTTAAATTAATTGTGTTTTTCTATGGTAAACGATATTAGGATATTAACGAGATTCCTCTGCGGTTATGGGATTATTAACCTGATGCGATGTTGACAATAAAAATTCAGACTTTGTTTCCCCTCCACTACAGAAGTCCTCGTTTGTTATTAAACTTGCACGGTTAATTTACGCAGGTAATATGAAACGAGTGTGATACCCAACACGAGTCTATCGTTTCCTGTTTTCTACACACCTTAGAAAGTGATATTCTTAATTTGTATGGAAATTCACTAATGAAGCCAAGTTGAAATAAAATTACTGATTCTGCTTAACCTACAACCTATCATTTGAAACAATCGACTTTGTACCCGTCGTGTGACATGACCGTAGCTCAGTGATTCCTTTTAAATCGACGCAATTGTCGTAGGCGTTGAGCAGACACTCGTACTATTTGCATGAATGGAATGCTCAATAAATGTAAATTAGCTAGTCCAGAGAAACTAATTAGGCTTTGTGGGTGCGGTACATTGCTACAAACAAAGCGTAATGGAAAATAGTAGCAATATCGTTAACTATTTTTTACTCGCAGGTATTGCTTTTCTTGGCATGAAAAGGAATAAGGGTTACCTTACAAAAACACAACTTACATTAGGCACATCCACCGCTGACAATCATTTCAAATTAGAAATACTAGAATTGTTTTTGTTTTGACATTTTGATACATTGGTTGCGTTTTAAAGGATGTATGTTATCCATGTTTATTTGCTCAAGAGCAAAGACAAATATCATATAATCTCAGATTTCAGTGTTGCTTTTGCACCGTTACAAGGAGTATTAATTTAAATGCGTTTGTTTCGCTGTTAAATTGTCTGTAAATGGCGGCTAGGCTAGAATCTTAACGACATGCACGTACATTTTCTCTAAGCATGGGGATTAGACGGTTTCCCCCCACAAAAAATGTGTACATTGTATGCAAAGACTTTTTTTTAAAAAAGTTTTACCAGTTCAAGTTGCTCGTTAGTTAAGTCGGTAGCGTACATGTCTGAAACGTTTTTTTCACAGTGAGGAAAACATTTTTTTAGTTTTAAGATAAAAAAGGAGTTTGTCACGCATGGATCAGAAACAGGATTTCTGCATGTGGAAACACCAGCAAAAATATCAAATTATCCACACACATAATCTACCATCATTGGTGGAAATATGAGGGAAAATAGTTGGAATACAAGTATTCTACATTAACTCCTGCTTGCTGGTATTTCTTTAGAGGATTTGCACTATGCCAGTGAAACTATTAATTCCTCCGGATTAAGACGATGACGTGCTCCTTGACATGGGACATATGTATCCTCTTTAGTAGAACACGTTTTACGTGCCTTGGAAAATCGTGTAGAGCTCAAGGTGCATCATACATTCAAATTAGTGCTTCAGTAAATTTCCATAGGTTCCATATTGAGAGAACGTTAATGTTGCCAGTTAATTAACGAAATGGGGAAATATCAGCAGACATGTCGTGCAAATAGGAACAAACAACCAGCTTCATATTATCCAGCTAGATAGAACTTCGACTGTCAGAGTCATAAAATCGATTTAGACGGCTCATTCGTAGGGATTGGACATTATTGTTGCTTGAAGCATATTCCCGATAAATATTAAAACTATTGAATTAGCACCAACCAGTCACGTACGTCATTTTGTGCACCAACTCAACTATGGCATGTTCACAAATAGTTGTCAAAAACGAGCTAATTTTATATTTCCCTCTCTTGTCTGTAAGTATTAGCTTTTCATGGTGAGCAAACAATGATCTAATGAAAATGTGCAAATAAATTTAGCCTTAAAAAATCGATGCCTTTGCGCATGTAAAAACCACTTGCACTTCACAAAAGCTGAAAGAGTCTCTAAAGAGCAGTCCCAAATTGCCGTAAAATTTTCAGGAATAGTAAAATATTGAAGATAACAACCGTATGGCAGCTGTACTGACATGGAAGGGGAAACTGTAGGTATTTAAGAAGTACGATTTGGTTGTTTATTTTCTTCTCTATACTCCCAGTAACAGTTCAGGAATATATCACTGATAGATTTATGCCACAATATATATATACTAGTGTGCATGCCCAGTGTCTAAACACTGGGGAAAGGCTAGTGTTATTTTTTAAAGTTAGTTTTGTACCAGTTCATGCCCAGTATTCACACG
>JAHZNA010003850.1:0-10908 GCA_027743935.1 Sinodicranocentrus sp. ZH6 | reverse complement strand
AATTTTAGCTCCATTTTTTCTTTCTTTCTCTCAAACTCAAACTTTCACAAAGTCCTCATCGATCCTGACAGTGAACTCGTACAATGTGCTTCACTCAAGTCGAAGCAAGGTCTTTATATAAACTTTGTTATTTTTCCCTACTCCTCAGGTAAGCCTTTTTAAAGGGACTTTATGACAATACAACTGAATGTGTGTGGCTCATTACCTTTTTACCTGTTATGCTCTGCTTCCTTTGCATGTCATCGTCATGATCATTGACCATGATGATCAATCATCACCACCATCATTCTTATGTGTATAGGTATAACATGTTCTCAACAACTGATATATGCATTAGATCACGTCACCAAGTTCAAAGACGTCTTTATCCTGTCATCATATGTGTGTGCTTTCTCACAGCTTGTTGCGATTATGCATTACGAATCTCATTTGTTCCAAAAATCGATCAAATTTTTTCCTCCCCGACGACGCATATAATCATCATCATTTGCAAAAAGGAAAATTGAAGATAAACGGAAAAAACATATATTAGAAAAATCTATAAAGATTTATTGCTCCTCGCTGTGGCTGCCACTGTCTCTCCTTCTGTGCAGAATAACATGATACACAAGGGACAAGATGAAATAGCCAGCGTGTGTGAAATTTTCATGTTGTGAACCCAAGCACACAAACTGACAAAAGTCGTAAATAAAATATACGACAGATACATACATTCCTCATATCTTGCACACATCCTGCTTACCTTTTCTCATATGTTTTATATATGCACTGCTTTTTGCCATGTTATGTGGAAAAACCAATGAAGCATAAATGGAGGAAAAAGCGTCTTCTTCTGCTCGTGGAGGCGTTCGATACACACATGTGTGAAATTTGCGAGAAAAGGGAAAAACAAAGAAGCCACAAGAATTTACCAAGAAGCAAGACATTGTTTGAAGGATACTCCATTTCATTGAAGATGTACAAAGGAAAGGAGAGATATGTATCACAAAATATCTTTTTCTTGTGGGGTTGTTGCGGGTATCTAGTTTTTTGGAGCATTTTGGGCAACTGTAGCACATCATGTAGCAAATTAGAAAAGAACACAAGAGATTATTTTTATTGCTGTGTAGCTTTTGTTCTTGTAAACGATCCGTGACAAACGACAGTGGATATTTTCTAGAGTTGTAAGGAAAAATGGGAAAATATCCCTGCAAAGTCCATTTTTATGCCTTGCCCCGGTGGCAACAGATCGTTTTAATGAGGAGAAATGATAAAAACGTCTTCTTTTTTATTGACTCAAAATATATAATTTTTAGGTAGTTGCCCCTGCCAAAATGTTTTTTAGTGAAAGCTGGTAGAGTGGTAGATAGAAAGATCGATTAAAGGATTTCAATGTTGGCACGTGACTGCAATGTCATTTGACATTATCTTTTTACATTCATATTTAAATTGACGTCGTGTCGTGTGGTGCCTAAAAGGGTAAAAAACCTATTGTGTATAAACTATTCAAAAAATGGGGTAGATAAAGTATCCATTCATGGATCCAGAAAGGGGCAAAAATCTCTGGAGTTGATACACGTCCCAAACCCTTTTATCCACTTGGTTTGATGACACTTGAGATGATGACTGGGATGGTTTTTTTCCACTAAGGTTTACCTCCGAACCACCACTTCATGGGACAAAGTGGGTCATGCAAGCCAAGAGATAAGGTGGCCTAACGCCTAACTCAATTGAGGAGAGTACACGACGCAGCAACAAAGGTTATATCCCATTGCTCCCGTTTTTCCTTGGTATACACAGCATATTTCATGTCATTAAATTAAATACCCATTCCAACCCTGTCATTTCCCTGAACAACAACAGGAAACTGTATATGACATGGAGCATATTACAGAGAACATTCTAAACCCGCCTGGAGAAAGCAGTTTAGCTATAGGACAGTTTGTGGTGGGAATATTTCCGGTTTGGGTTTCCTACCAGAAAAAAAGTTTTTTCCCCCACTAGTGGGACTTTTCCTAAAGTTTTATGTACTTTTCCTATGGGGAAAAGCTAGTCATAAAAAACGGGAAAAAAGTTTTCAGGATGGAGATGTGATGGTTGACGGTTGTGGTATCATCATTAGATCATATACTGTGTATAGCCATTATTGTCCTGAGTAAATAGACCTTTTCCCTTGTACAAAATTCCAAGATTGATGATATGCCGATAAAGATGAGCATGTTCACGTCGTGTTTTAAAAGAGAAAACACATTGTCGTATTTTGCTGTATATTTCCTTCAGATCACTGAGCTTTCGAGTCCCTGAGAGAGATGTAAAGTTGGGAAGAAGGAAAGCGAGTGAAAAAAATTGTGTATAATATTCCTGGAATTCCTTTTGGGATCAGTGAATTTTTCGCATCTTCAAAGATGATATACATATATGTGTGTGCATAAGGGCGAAAAAGGGTATACATAGGAATCTTATGTAGATCGCTTTTTTCTCGTTTTATTGACATAAACGCAATCCTAGTGGGAAGGATTGTTCGCTTTTTGTTTGATGGGATGTCAAGAGTGTGTGATGTAGTGATGTGGATGTGATGCATTTCGCTGGTATGCACCCATGCACACAACAAGAGTGACGAGGAAAGACCCCGAAAGAAAAAAACAGTCTACTTTGTTCTTATCCTTTGTTGCCTTTTTATTGCCTTTTCTCGCACCCCATCTTCTTTCCTGTGAAAAGAATAGAGAAATATATAGTCTTTGGTTGAAAACTGCGGTTGAGTCGTTCCTTCTCGACTTTTAGTAGATGCCTCCAGCAAGGATACTACTCGTTCTTTGAAAAGGAAAAGGAATAAAAAGGGCTTTAAAAGTAAGCAAAAGGCTTAAAGGTGGCGGCGGAAGTTGGCTCTCAGCGAAAAAATTCTTTGGGGAGTAACGGTTTCCATTTTGCCCGTCATGGATGAAGCTATCTATAGCATATAGCAAAAGGGGGAAAAAACTTTCCACTAGTGGATAATATATAGTTATGAGAAGGAAAATGATAAAAATACCGGGATTTATTTCACTTTTGCCATTTTACCACCTGCCCTACGAAAAAAAATCATGAAAGGAGATGAGAAAGGATGCCAAAAGTCAAAAGCAAACAGAGAGTGAAGAGGTTGTTATTTCTCTAGTGGTTTTACTGTCATGTCAAGATATTACTGGGATACCACCTTCAACCAATGGAATTCACTTTCAGCATTCGAAAACTGAACAGCGTAGTTGGCAGCGTATAAATATATAAATATCCTTGTTCGTATTCATACAACATAGCTTGGCACTTTGTAGTATTTTCTCTTTCTCCGTCATGTTGTCTCATATATATATCAAGTATATTATGCAAAATCCCTTTTATCTCCTCTCTCTCTCTGTTCTTTGATTTACGCATGGAAATGAGAAGCATATCATGGAACTGCGATGAGACCATGAGACTGAGTGATGCGTTCACTTACAACCACTTTTCCGACTTTTGTTCTCGGTTTTCGACTATCATCCTCTTCTCACTAGCAGCTATTATGTTGCTGTCTTTTACACTTCTATAGTGCGATGTGTGTAGTCTTCTCAAAATAGAATGGGAGGATGCCTAACATCTAAAGAAAAAAGTGCAACCACCTCCTATAGCCACTCTCTTTTCCTCGTTGAGAAAACAACTGTTTCTTTGTGTGAAAAACGCTTGGATTTCTTATTCTTCCACAGTTTCTTTAAACCAGTGGAGCAGGTGAAGGTAAGCAGGAGGGGATACAATGGGATTTTTTTTCTACGGCTTCCCTTTCCAATTTTTTTCGCCTTTGTGCATGCAACCCATGTCTTTAACACACTCGCTTCTTCCAGTCCCACTGGATAACTGAGAGAGGAAAAAAGAACTTGAAAAAGCAGTTGCTCATTCATGTCCATTCCAAAACTCTTTTTGGTTTCTCTTTCCTTTCTTTTTTTGTCCTAATCCATTCTGTGTGCTTTGTTGTGACCAGCATTTCTCATGAGAGATGAGAACCAACTGAGTGATCTAATGAAGAGACAAGAAGGAGCCAAAAGTTATTTTGTAAAGAAACAAAAACGCTACTTTTTTCTCCTCTCTCACTCTCCTTCAATATATTTTTTTCTTGAAAGAAAAGCAATAAACCTACATTCACTTGTGTGCTTGTTCACACACACAAGATGATGATGATGATCTCACGATGAGAACATATGTATCCAGGAAAGTAGAGAGAGTTGTACAATATTACTCACCCTCCTCCTTTTCCTCTACTTTTCCAGGATTTTCTTTTCCACGAGTGGAGCATAGAATTATATGAGAGTGTGAGTGTGTATTTTGAGGGGGTCTAGGAAGAAGAAAAAAAACAGGGGAAGACACACAAGTTGTCCAATAAATTTCCGTTTCACGAGAAAAGTAGTCCCATCGGAAACACAGTAAACTGGGCATATTCACAAGCAAGGCTGAATGCATTCCACTCTAGTGGAAGTTTTTGGTTGAGAGCTGGAAACTCAAAGCTAGCTCCTGGAGAATATTGCTGGAAGGAAAGAATACATGCTATAGAGACCTGGAGAGGGACGCGTACTACTACTACGTGCATGGCTAATGTGATGATGAATAAGCCAAGCATAGAGGAGAGAGGAGGCAAGAGCTGGTGAAATTGATATTGCTGGAGTAGCTCTTTCCACTCTGGAGTTTTTTCTGTGTACAGCAGAGGAAGGAGCAGGTTTGATACATTGTGTAGAAAAAAGATGGGAAAATGGTAGTGTTATTTTGTGTCTGTGAAAAAGGAGACCGTATCTCTCTTTCAACATTAGCATTACCACCACATCACCACCAGCAGAAGGGGAAGAAATATACTTGGAGTAATTCTTCTTGTTCATCATATCATTTCGTGTGTATTCCTCTCCATCATCTTCATCATCATCTGGATCTGGATCTCTAGTGTTTGTGGTGCTGGAGAAAGTCTGAAAAGTGGATATATAGGAAAGAGGAGAGAGAAGGAAATAAACATTTATTTTTCTACTCATATTTTTTCTCTACACTTCGTCCCCGAAGATTTGCAAAAAAGGTTGAATTTAAAGTAGTGGGGGGATGTTTGTTCTGTGCTGTGTCATCATGTGAGGGTTACCAAGTGTCGTGGAGGAAGAGAGAGAGGGAATCCTATCGACTTTTTTTCAACATCGGGATACCCTTTACCCTGTAAAAATTTTGAAATGAGGACTAAGACTAATAGCTAAAAAAAGCGAGTGAGATTCTGGAGAGCTAAAATTAAGCAAAAATGGGGAATTCATGGGACTTTGCAAGGTTGCAATTGCAAAATATTTTTGCATTTGAAGACTGTTGATATCTAAGAAGGGTTTTGTGTTTTAAGTGTGAATCTTTATATTTTTTGTGATTTCGCTCATATTTTATCATCCTTCTTGGCTATATTTTTATTGTTTGACAAGACCACAGAAGAAAATGAAGCTATTGATATGTTTTATATATAATTTAAAGTTAGGCAAAAGCAAAATAAAAAATTAGTGTCTCTGTCCTGTTTAAAAAGTCACTCAGAATAATATATTTTAATTAATGTATCAATGCAAACCTTTACACGTGTCAGGGGGTCTAATTTAAAGAAAAGCTGAAAGTTGTCATTTTTTGTTGCTGGTATTTTTAATTAGGGAAAGGAATATACACTTGTAATAAAAGGGTTATTAAATTTTTTTGAGGTTAATAACTGTCTTCATATGTCTATCTGTGGTAAATGGAATATACGTCATGTAGGAAAATGGGTGATCGAGAGTTTGGTGGTTTATTTTGGGAAATAAAAAGGGTAGTTACAATGGTGCAATAATAATGTTTTTGTAGGAAATACAATGAATCAAATGAGGGCTAATATATGTTAGTAGGATTTTATAGTATGTTATTCATAGCTGATTAGTTGAAGCTATTGGTAATTTCGTCTAGTTAAATGTTGTAGTAGTGAAGTAGAAGCAGTGCATTATTCACCGTAGCAAGGTTATATTTGTGTGATATTTTAAATATTATTGTAAAACAAAAACGGATTAGCTAAGTTTCAAAAGTGTTTAGGAAAGTAGAAGTGTGTCATATGTGTCAATTGTGAGAAAAAGTCATTTAGATTTGCAATAATTTTTTTGTTAACCTTAATCCTGTGGTATTATTAAGGTATTGGGATAATCATAGTTTATATTTTAACAAAATGACTCCAATCTACACGGGCGTAGCCGGAGCGACAACGATAACCACTACAAATGGTACAAGTGGGAGCAACACTAATAACAAAAATTTAAATTTTTACAGTAAAATTTAATGTGCTCAAGGTCAGCACATTTATTTTGAAAATGGTGGCGTCAATGCAGCTGAAATTAGAATAATAAAATGAGACCGGTATTATCGCGCATCTTTGTATTTTTTTGTTCCCACAAAACCATTAAAAATTTGCCAGACGTATTTTATTTTAGCAATGAGCAATGAAAAACTTTTTAACAATCAAAAAAGCACAGTCGAAAAAGCAATCATGTGGTTTTCCGGTTTGGTGACCAAGTTCAAATCAGCTCAGTAGAATACAGGGATACGGTTGGTTGGATGAAAATGAGTTTTTAATGGAGGTTCGTTGCCTTCAGCAGATAATTTTTGAGTAAAAATCTTTGGGACAGATGTGAAAAAGTATTACGCTGCATTTACCATTTATCTGTTACAAATCACACATGACAATCTCGATTATCTCTCATAATTTCCAAAACATACATGCAATTTTCAACAAATCTAACAACAGCTATAGAAATAACCCATGATTATGTAATTTATTGTAGAGCATTAGCCGTGTCCTAGTTCTCATTGTGATTTATCGTAGTAAATGTATTTTGTTTGTATTTTAAACCTAAAAGTACTTTATATAACATTTGACTATAACTCTTCTGTAGTCATCTACACTTTCAATGTATGGCTTATGTAATTGACACAATTTGCAACAGTTGTTTATTCTTTCTTTTAAAAACCTGTGTTGTAAAGGTACTACCAATTGCAAGTGAGCTTACGTGTGATAACAAAGCTTCCAGCACGTGTCGAAATCAATCTCGGCTCTTCAGCCAATAACAATCAACATCAGCATCACCAGTCGTCATCTCATCACTCCTCATCTGGTGCTACTGCCAACTCATCCATTTCCGCAAATGCTTCTTCCTCATCCACTACTTCCAAACGTAAAAGTAAAAAGCATTAACCAGTGACACTGTTTGTAGATAACTCTCAAATCTAAACTAACTTTTAAAACTTGCTAAAACTAGTTCTCACTTTAAATTTGTGTTTTTCAGAGAGCTCAACTACAAACCCAGCGTCCAATACGAATGGCCCTTCAACACCTGGTGGATCAGTACCTCCACCTCCTCCTCCGCCACCGCCACCTCCTCCATCCACCAATTCACCAGCAGGTTCCAACCTTCCTTCTACTTCCCACGGTTACTCCTCCTCCTCTTCGTCCAGTTCCTTACAGTCCTCGTCGTCAATTACAAGTTCCAACTCGGCCCGATCCCGTTCCTTCCGTATTCTCTTTAGAAATGAAGAAATCGACCTTCACGACTTGATCCTCTTTAGAGTACATCTTCAACTTCACGAAAATAATAGTTCTAACCGACTTCTTGAGGAATTACATCGTGTGGAATATCTTCTTGACTTGAAGTTATGCTTCAACGACGCAGTTGTTAGCTCTCGCACGCTCCAGATCAACTTGACCAAACATGTTGGCATACATTACTATCGACCTGTGTTCTTTGACTATTTTCACCTGTGCGCTGTGTCCATCTCCATACATGGAGGACTCATAGCTGTTCATATGTATGTCTAATCAATTAAAATCTATTACAATCTATCGATCTATTTTTTGGTTGTAATCTGCACATCAATTTTTTTTGGTGAATGAATCTTTGTTTAAATTATTTTTTACAGAACTAAAGGAAGCTTATCAAAAAGTCCTGACTTTTACCTGAACTCTTCTTCTGGTTCATCCGGTACAACTGGATGTGTTCCCACCGCAGCCTCACAGAGTCACTCGAACCCCTATTCCACATCAAAACTTCTCGCAGCCAAGCATACTCACGAAACCCTGATGTCCATCCTGATGGAGTCAAACATCAATTTGAAGTCGAAGCTTGTCGAGTTTCTTCAAGTTCTTGGAAAATATGATCTTATTGACTCTGTTCGCAACGTCAACTTTTTAACTTCTTACACCAAATCCTCCGATTTCGACAGGATAATCAAGGGGAAAAATAAATCTGAAGAGGAAATAGAAGATTTTCTCATTCAAGCTCACAAAGATATTGCACAGCTTTGTGCAGAAAATATTTTGCTGTGGCATCGCTTCCTGGACTTGGTTGTGGGTAAAGAGCCTGTACGTGTGTACCTCAGTCAGCTACATCACTACGAACGAGTGAAAAGATTTGAAGAGGGATTTTATATCACTGAAAATCCCCTGAGGAGTGCGTATACTGCAAAGGACTATTCACCAATTGTTGAAATTTTGAAAAAATCCTTGAGCTATGCACCTCTACCCTTGGAATGCGCTGAGTTGGATGGAGACACGAACACAATACCGATTGTTTTCGAAGACCAATTTATCCCTATTGACCAGCAGCAAACTTTACTTTGTCCTAGTTCTCTGCAACAGCACAGGAGTTTTCAGACGTTTTCCAGTATTCCTCAGTATCATACTCCAACAGGTATTCAACAAGAACTAATGATTTCTAGCAATAGTTGCAGTGGTGGAAGCACGACGTGTGGAAACAAGTCTAAATACAGCACAATCTCAAGTGCAGGGTGTGTTGGGGGTGCAGACAGTGGAATAGGTAACTCTGCAGTTACAGTAACGGCACTATCTCTGGCTGACGAATGTAGTTGTGGAATGGCTGAGATCTTGCTCAAGCAGCAGCGATTGGCAGCTGCTGTAGGAGCGGTTAGCAGTGGTGCTGGGATCAACTCAATGATCGGCTTGGGCAACACAGAGAAAATGATTCATCACGGTGGTGCAGGAAATAGTATTAATTGTACTACAGGGTCACTTCGACACCGGGGTGGAAAGAAACCACCATCTCACAGCAAAAGTTTGGATCTCCTCCAGGACTCTGGTTCCAGTTTGAGAGTTGGAGTGCCGAGCTCATATGAATGTACAAGTCATTCACATCAACCTCCATTTATAAAGTCGGCTACAGTAGTGTCATCAACGTCATCCACTTCATCTTCATGCTCGTCTAATAAACCCCATGGGATGATTGAAGACTCGAGTTCCAATAAGAAGTTGTCAAAAACTGGCAAACAGAGGAGTGTCAGTGGAACTGGAGCGATTCCCCCAACTGAAGGGAGTGAACCTATTCCAGCGATTACTGGAAAATTACTGCTTGGCCCAATCAAACCTGCGGTGTCTGTTGGAGGAACGAAAGATAGTATTTCACTTAACGGAGTTTTGACTAGTTACCAACACAGTAATTATGACTCTTTGATGCTTTCCAATGGAACAGAAGAAATTGACAAGAAAGATCCAAGGGAGTCCTTGCTCATGATGAAAACAAAAAAGAAGAGAAAGAAAAAATCTACTAGTGGAGCGGCAATTGGATTAAGTGGGTTGGGAAGTGGAGTCAATTCGAAACCAACGTCTCTATTGCTGCAACCTCACCGACAATTGTTGGCGACGACTGAAACTGGGACAAACGTAAGTTTTAATAAAAGTTCATTTCTCTTTTTTCATAAAAACAATGTCAGAAAAATTAATGGTTGTGCAAAATCATGGATGCATAAAACCTTTTTAGACGCTTCCTCGCCGCCACTCATCTTCCACAACTGGAGAAGACAAGCGGGACGGTGGCAGATATGCTGCAGATGGTGCAACAGAGGAAAACTGCGAATCCGTAGAGCAACCAGTGCGACCCCATCGACGCCACGAACGTGAAGAGTTGAGCCATATTGTAGCAGGTGGGGATATTCGAAAGTACAACTCGA
Source organism: Sinodicranocentrus sp. ZH6 (assembly GCA_027743935.1). Lineage (NCBI taxonomy): Eukaryota > Metazoa > Arthropoda > Collembola > Entomobryomorpha > Entomobryidae > Sinodicranocentrus > Sinodicranocentrus sp. ZH6. Next base: position 948 of record JAHZNA010003850.1, on the reverse strand, counting down.
CCCCTCTTTTGAGCGACCTTGCTTCGATGGAATACTACCTGAGCTATAACCAGAATGAGATAGATATTGACCAAACTAGTGAAGAGTCCGGTTGGGTTTCCAACAGTTCAGAAACTCCTGACGCGCTACACAGTGATGACGACGATGAAAGGGTAATTGAAGGAATTTCGTCGTCAGATGAGGAAGAGCGGAATGGGAAGGAGCGTAAGAGTCAGACATCATTGATTAAAGGATTAAATCACAAACGTAAGTCTAACGGACTGCAGCTATATCTTCAATCACAACCTGCAACAGCAATGGTTGTACCACCACCCAAGGAGTTTCAAGATCATCATCATCATCATAATAGTACCACAATCAGCCCACCAAACTCAAACACAATTGTGGACGATTTGATCCCTCCTGTTACTAACTTAGCCCCATTATGTCCACCAGAGGAATTTCGAGATATGGACGAAGAAAATGGTGGAGGGGGAGAAGAGGAGAGGAAAAAGTGCAGTAGCAACTGTGCTAGTAGACAAAATAGCTTCCCGCTCAAGCCAAAAAAGTTTAGTTCTTTGCAGTACCGGAAACATGGTAAGATTTTAGAAAACGTTTTTATTTTGATAATATTTATACTTGGATAATTTAAAGACATCCTTTTTGTAAATAGGTTCTTCATCAGTTACCCCATCTCCTGTGCAACCAGGCGCAACTGGAATTTTCGGATCAAATACTCCGACGAGTGCCACCCCTCCCAGTAACTTAAGTCCGAGCTCCGGTCCTGCAACCACGGCCACCACAACTCCAAAGAATTCTCAACGAAATGGCAGTGCCACTGCTACTAGCAATAATACAAATAATCGAAGAGGCTCTTTGGATTGCAACTGCTTACTGACTGACCAGAAGCTTCTCACTAGTCAACTTAAGCAACAGCAAGCGCCAACATCAAATGTGCCAACTACCCCT
>JAHZNA010003849.1:0-10643 GCA_027743935.1 Sinodicranocentrus sp. ZH6 | reverse complement strand
CTTACAAAGGAAAGGTTGACAGTTGGGAGTTGAGAGACTTGAGGACAACATCACTTTTATGATGCTTCCATTAAATTATATATTTCTCTCTCAACTTTGATTTTTGTCTTGTTTTGTAGTGCTCTCCAGAGCAACTATTATTTAGTTTAAAATCCTTAATATCTTATTTCAGCTTAAATACTATTTACAAAGTTATTTGCAAGATTATGTACATCTGTTAAAGTATAAAAACCATATTGATTGATCTTATTATTCTAGTGCTCAATAAATATAGACACCACACGAGTGTTATATTTAACAATTAGAAATCAATCACTCTCTTCAGTACTCATTCCTTATCATCCAGTTGTAGTGCAAGAGTCTCTAATCCTTTGCTGTCAGTGCCGGACCAAAACCGTTGCGTAACACAATACCCGGATTGAGGCATTCATCAAGGTAATAATTACTATCATTGAAATCAGCAGTGACTCCATCACTAACCAACTCCAAAGGTAATAATTATAACCAAAATAACTGTCCCACTCCTGACAAGGTCAACCATTTATTTAATCATTATCAGGATATTAAATACAAGTTATTTATGACATGTTATTTAACAATTATGTAACTTAACATTTTTATAATTAATCAAATGAGAATTAAATAAATCTAATTATATCGACGTTTTCTACTGAAGATTTTGCGTTGGGACATTTTTTTTCTGGGTATATTGATCTCCAACTTCATATTTAAACAATTTGACAACTTGATCCTACTGAGGATAAGACTTTTGTATGAATCATTTATTCATATTCATAACAGACTATCGTACTTACAATTAGCGTAACAGACCAAAGTAAAGATTATCCTTCGGTTAATTGTATTTTAAAACCCAAATCTTATTTCGACCATGTATTACCGTGATAAACTGCTACTATATCTGTGCATAATGAAAATTCTTGAACTGTCTTTTGACATTATTATGGATCATGAATAACGTTACTAGAAAGTAAACCAACAAATGCATTGGTATTTTATTTTTAAAATAATATAAACAAAAATTTATTCAAAAGAAACTATCCCACGAAAATCCCGTACATAAAAGCCAAATTTATTTTATCGGTTGTGAACAGGCATAATTTGTTTTGATGTAGTAACTATCTAATTCGTCTGACAAATCACATTTAAATAGCTGATCACTGTTAGCTCTAAGCTCATCAAGATACTTTAAAATTGAAAAGTCACCCATTTCCTGCCCATTCGATATGTAAGAAACAGCTTGGTTTAGGGCAAATGGGATATATTGCAAACGACTAACTAACTGCTTAATGTCATTATCAAAACTATCGCATTCAATTTGCAATCCCTTCTTAACAAATTGTGTTGCTTCGTCTTCCGTAAACACATTAATTTCTAATTTTGTTATAAACTTTCCCCATTGTTGGTGACGAGATGTTAACAACACGTAAATTTCCTGGGAACTGTCTTTACAAGATAATAATTTCCGTAGTTACTTATTTTTCTCAGCGTTATCAAATATGAAAAGACATTTTGTGTTTACAAAGTAATCAAAGCAATTCTGCACGATTTCACTTATCTCTTTTTCTAAGCCGTTGGTATTTTTCGTTAAAATTCCTATTTTGTCGGTAGCCAGTTTTGTAAATGAGGAAGTGAAAGACTTCTCACTCTCTGCGTTTACCCAGACCACGTTATTATCGTAGTGTTTTTTAAATTCTACGGCATATTTTCTAGCTAACTCGGTTTTACCTACACCACCAATCCCACTAATTGATATGATATGACTAACAACTGCGAGTTTGGTTGTGCCATTTATTAATGCATGCAACTCATTTAAGTTTGCTTCTCTACCAACAAATAATGGAGAAGGATCTTGGAAATTATACAATAGCTTCGACTTTTTAGGCGGGCGTGAGTCATTAGTCTCAAGCTCGCTGCTTGCAGGTCGTTTTGAGCTTTGAAACCTTAAACTTCTAGTATTTTGGGAAATCTCTGACCCATCTTCTTGTTCGATTCCGGATGCAGCCCGTAAATTAGCAAAGTCCTCAGTTGTGACATTAAATTCGATTCGTATCTTATCTAAACAGTATTAATAAACAAAATATGTTTTTTCAAGTACGTCAAACTATTTAATAAATTAAATATTGATGCACATAAAATATTACCAGCGATATCAATCAAATAAAATTCTAAAAGTGTGAAAATGAGATTTCCGATTGTTGCTTATTTTGAACCAATGGACATCCAACTGTGAATGCAGTCGTGATAAACACTGTCAGCTGTTGCTGTTTCATAAAGCAGCGCGATTCTTTTCTTTTCCAGGGTTTCAAATGGCACATTTAGAGATCTAAATACATCCTTCCATTTGTTTTTTGTATAGAAATCCTCGTATTGTCTTAAAATCCTTGTTATTTTCTTACATTCTTTAAATATACATATTAAATAATTTGTTCAGAATAAAAAAATAATTATTGCTTAAGAAGGTATCTTCTGTTAAAACGATGATATTGGACATGCCGATTGATGGAGCGCAGCGGCTATAACTGGCCTTCAACTATGGCCTGGAAGTCACTGTAGTAAAATATATACCACCCATTAACCAAAATAGTCAATATACCTTGATGGTTTTTTTATACTTATGATGACTCATTGATTCAGCTGTTACGATCCTTGCATCACGTAATTTAGACTTTGTGGTGAAAATAAAGTTATTACACAAAATACATATTCAAAGTAGGTTAAACCCTGCTTAAAAAATATTTGCAGACTATGTGCCTTTTGAAAGAACATTCTCGGTATTCTTTTTCGTTCTCACCTGTATAATATCCTTATCAAATTGATTTCATGTATATTGCATTTAAAAATCATGGACTGAGTGTCTTTTGCATAAGACAAGTATTGTATTACTGTGTTCTAACGTTCCACACTTGTGCCGCTGTTCGCTGAGGGAATATAATTTTATTTTGCGTTGTATCAATGTTTGTGCTATATGGAAGTCTGCAGTGGTTCCTATTTATCAACTTGACGTATGAATTCTGTGCCTATGCAGTGTACAGTAAATTATTATTGAAAGGATAATGTTGAGGAACTAACTGGAATTCTTATGTAAAGAGTACACCTCAAAAGTTACGAATATACCAATTAGAGCAAAATTCTGGATTTTCTTCAGGTTTTACAGCTCAGGCGTTGTCATAAAACTGCAAACGAACATGGTCAGATATATCTATGATGAACACACAATGCTCATTAAAGTGAAACAAGCATGGATACATGCAGTAATACATGTAGTAATCTCCGATATATGGAAACGCATGTGTACTCATCTGAAATTGGAGTCTCATAAACCAACACTCGAAATTGAACATGCATAAAGCCTGATTGAGCATGACGATTTTTTGTCGAAATCCACCCTGCGTAGGAGTATTTGTTAGAATAGTGACAAAAAGTGATGTTTTAAATTGAAAACATGAATACGCAGTAATACTTGCAAAAGCTGAAAAATGCGAAGAGGCAATTGGTATTTTAGAAAAGTGGAAGGAAAATTATCTACAATTGTTTCACCTGGATCATAGTTTTTATTTAGATTGTGTGAATGTTTTGACAAAATCAGGTTTGGAGGAAGTCAACTTACAGATTGTTTCGAACCTTAATTTTAGTTTGTACGTAATAAAGTTGTGGAATATATAGTAAAAACTATTAGTTTTGCTTGAAATTGTCTCAATAAATTTTTTAACTGAGTGCGTTCAACAACCACATTTAACAATGAATCTGAAAATGATTCTGTTCGTATCGTAAACAATACACTCACTATATTTCATATCGTACTGAGGATATTTTGTATTTAATGTGGACACGCTAGAAGGTAAAATAGCTCCATAATAAAATTTATTCTGTTTCCAAGTTGGAATTTGGCTGTCCATCCCTTTCAATGTCAAAGCCTGGAGGTGTGGTTTGATAGTTGCTGTGGAAATGATGAGCTATTTAGACCTTTGCAGGTTTCGAAAAAACATTATAAACGAAAACTACATTTATTTTGAACTAATTTATAAAAATTATTACAATTCAATTACCTTTTCAGGGGCAATTTCTGCAAGAACAAAAAATATATTTTCTCCAGATGGCTTTTTTGTAAAGCCGCAATTTATCGCGATCCTATCACTAAAGTAAATCCCTCCCCTTAATGATCCTGCAACGCCCATTTTGAAACCAGTTTGAACTATAGCTGGGATATTTGTGCGGTGAGTGCCGTGCCAGAGGAGAATGCGATAGCCGTCATCAAATGGTTCAAGTTCTCCTGCAAACAAAACGTATATTTGATTTTATTTATATAAACTATTACATATCTTTTTTAGCATTAGAGCGTGTAACATGTCTTGCCACTTTGTAAATCCGCTGGACACTGATGATATGACAATATTGTGGTACACTTTGCACAATGACTTTAGCCTAAAGATTTTCGCCCACTTTTTAAAATCTGCTGGTGTTCCTCCACAACTTTTAGCTAAAAGATCATAACTCGTTGGAGATATTCCCTTTGGCTGTATCAAAATCATTACTGTACTATTGAATCTGATTATTGTTTTCGTTAATAAATAATGCTTACATGAATGTCCGACGATTTGTATTCTTCATACTTTTGTTTGCGTGTCCGTCTCGTAGCCAGTTTTTATCTTTTAGAAAATAAGCTAGTATTTCAATTATCTTTTTACGATTTTTAAACCAATCATATCAGGAGTAAGCTTTTTAAATGAAAAATGTTATGTAAATGTAAACATTTGGCAACCTGTGCGAGTGATGTCAACCTATTTATTTGCCAAAATAACAAAAATTTACAGCAGTTTCCCACCGCTAGGTACAAAAGGTAAAATACATAATCTTTATATAAACCAAGAGTATTTATGTACTATTTAATGCACTAAATGTATGTAAAAACAAAGATTAATTTTAATAAAATAGGTGCTTGGACTGCCTTCAAGTTTTGAACGTACATGGCGGGGAATATCCTAGGAAGGACGAATATGATGTGGGAATAGGATGAAAATTTTTACCGGAGAGCTGGTGTACAATTCATTTCTTAATGTTAGTAATTTAACAACTCTCATCATTCTATAGCATTAAATGTACTATGTGGGTTCAGAGCATTGGCAATCCTCAGCAGATCTTGAACGAAATATCAGTGCAACTATCATCTAAATCCATGAAACGTAGGCCATTATGAAAAACGGTGGAGTTTGGGAAGCGTGAAATGAAGATAATTTTTTACATCAAATTTCTGCAATGGTGTCAGGTGTTACCTCCTCTAATGCCTTTATAAACAAGAATATCTAATTAGGGAGGGTACATTTTTTAGTTATTATTAACTGCGAATGAGCACATATCTTTGTAAATATTAATAATTGAGTATCACTACACGAAAAAAGGAATAAATTGTTATTGAACTATATTCTGGTTTAATATGTACGCATTTGAAAATGTATATTTGTGTTTTTCAATAGTAAAGAAACCAAGCAGATTATAATTTTATAATATGTCGTCTTTAGAAAAGTTTAAGCTTTAATAAAAGTAGTCATACTGCTTTCTTCGTTTCGGCCTGTGTTAAAAGGTCTTTTGTAGAATGCAGACTTTGCCTTATTATTATCTTCCGTAGATTTCCAACAAAGCTTTCCACGACATTCAGACACAACATTCTTTGCTTCCTTCCTAAAGTGTTTGAAATGGACATAGTAAATGGGAAGATTTGCCAACGAATTGAGAACAACGGAAAGCAAAATTGCGAATATTCCTTCTCGATATACAACTCCATACCAGCGCACAAAAAATACTACAATGACCCCTGCAATTGTACTTAAAAAGAGAACGACAACAACTGAAATGAACATTTTCCCTGCTTTCAGCTCCTTCCTTTGTGTCTTGTTCAGTTGTCTTCTTTTCTCGGAAAACTTTCGAATCTTAAACACGAAAATAACGGAAACATAAAAAAGATTACATCAATCAATATGCACATGCGCAATTCATTACTATGCCTAACATTGCGAGAGAAAATTAAATAGTATTAAGTAGTCCTTAAGTATTTATTCTGTTATTTAACAGCAAAGCATCAGGGATTCAGAAAATTGTTTACCTCATTGTAAAGCAATCCGTTGAGAATTAAAAGCGACAGTATTGGTACCCAAGCGTCAATCTGATCATGACAGTTTTTCATTTCGACGTAAGTAAAAATTGCAAACTTCGTTCCGTAAATTATATAATCTAAATCTTCTACACTAACAATGCCATTGCCAAGCGTGTTTTTGCAATGTAAACACCCCCAAATCGGGGTATTGCCAGGAGACCAGACCAAACGCAGACACAAGCTGCGAATATCTTTGTATTTTTTGGAGTAAACCAGTTTATCGTTTTGAAAGGGAAAGCAATCACGAGATAGCGTTCGGCAGCAATCGCTACAGTCATAAAAGCGGATGCTGATCTTGCTATAAATATAACATAGCTATAGTGTTTTAATCAATTAAAAATTCAAAAATTATTATAAAAAACTTATACTATTACCATACAAGAGCACTTCTAAACCCACAAGATATCCTAATAAAGTTGTCACATTGCGACTCCAGTTTTCTATTAAAAAAATTACATTTTATAAAAACTAACCATGCATAAAAATTTGAGTAAATTTCCAATTAGATTAAAATATTACGGAGAAAACTCATCATGGACAGAGCGGTAACAATGGCGGAAATACTTGCCAAAAAGTCCAGTAGCGCTAAAGCCTGGAGCAAAATGTCAAAGGATCTTTTTGTATTTTGCCTTTGTAAAACTGTTATAATCAGACAACTGGTGGCCAAACTGCAAGATCCTATAAGCACTGTAGAGATACCCATAATTAAGGTTACTAAATGACCACTGTCTCCAAGATCATTCATCCCTTCCCCACTTATGAATTTTCCAGCATGAGGACAACGAACACAGTTGATGTTATCGTCTTCTCTGGAGCAGTCATACCCGTTATCAGGCAAGCTTAACAAAATACACATGCCAACTGGTAATTCTGTAACGGTTTTGTTGGAAAAGCCCATTTTTAAAAAGTATTCTGGGATGTTAATAAATGAACTGAAAAAAACCTTTCAAGTGATAATTTAGAAAAGACTAAATGATTATGTGCATGCGTGTTGTTCTCTACGTTTTTAGCAGAGAGAACAGGTTGCATAAAAATGATACTGGTAAAACCTTTACCGCCCTATCACTATCTGTTTACATATCTATTATTTACTAGCAGTAAAAATAGGGCTTATTCAGTTTTTAAATATGAGATTAAAAGTAAAGTGATGAGTCAGCTTCAGCTTTATTTCAGTGGGATTAACTATAATCACAATTGTTTCAGTTTGCGTTACCTATATAATTACCTGTTACTGAAGTGCATCATGGATTCATTTATATCAATATGCATAAAGCTTAATAATAATAATAATAATAATAATTAAATGACTGAAAACGGCGCCCCCGACTAAGGTCATTATGCCGTTTCAGTTGTGTCCGAAGACACATGTTCTGTTCAGTTTTCTAGTTGTGGTTATCGAAGTTAATACACTAAACATATCACTTTAGTAATATTGTGGATTGATCAATAAAATTATTTATTGTACAACAGTACAACACTTTCAATTGCGGCTTCAATACTCGTGATGTCACAGTCAGTCGGGTCTTTTGGCATTCGCGAGTTAATCAAGAACTTTCTAACTTTAAACTTGAACATATTAAAAACATTACAGCCTCTGATGTCATCTGGTAATTTAGCCCACTCACATGTTACAACATACTGTAACCAGTCTACGCATAAGTCTTTATTCACGTAATGTTTTATTCCTGTTCTCGTTTCTTTTATGCACATTGCATCTATATTTAATACATGTGCAAGGCACATGGGGGTGGCTTTTAATTTACACTTATATGCCAGAAGTAACAGGTTGTATGCATGCAGTTCTTGTGTATGTAATATAACTAAACTGGGTTCACTGGAATTAGAGGTGAGTGATTCCGAAAGTTTTGAAGCTGCTTTTAGAATTTTATTTATTGGCTTTAGTTTTATCGCTGGGGCATTACCCCAAACGGAAACCAGGTAGTGAACTTGTGGGAGGAGTAGGGTTTTTATAAGTGTTATCGTCTGCTCATTATTTAAGTACTTATGAAGGGATCTGATGGCCCATAGCACTTTTGAAGACTTATTTACAATGTTGGAGATTTGGTCATCCCAGGAAAACCAACTATTTTTAAAAAGGCCTAAACTTTTCACTTTGTTCGTTTGCTTTATGTCAAACCCCAGCACCTTTATAGTTACATGACCGGCAGCTTTTACCTGTGCATGTTTTCCCTGAATTAAAAATTCCGTTTTCCCAGTATTTATACATAGGTCATTGTAACTGAACCAGCTAATAAGGCTGTCTATGTCTGATTGTAGCTCATTTATGTCACTTTCAAGGTGGTTCATTCTTATTACTTTACTAGTTTGTGAATCGTCTGCATATAGAATTAGGTCCGAATACATAGGAATTTTTCCTATATCATTAATGAACAGGCTAAACAGCATACACGACAGACAACCCCCTTGTACGATGGAACGTATTGTATTTATGGTTTTTGAAGTTTGTCCATTATGCACCACATACTGCTCCCTGTTCAAGAGATACGAAGAAAACCAGCCAGTGTCAATTTTGTATAGTTTAAGTTTTTTCAGTAGAATGTCTAGGTTAACACTGTCATAAGCTTTCATTATATCTAGGAACACAGAGGCATATAGATTTCTACTTTCTACTGCTGTTTTTGCCTTGTTGAGGTGGTATAGTTCAGCATGCTCTGTAGTATGATGCTGTTTAAATCCGAATTGCAGGGGATATATGATGTTGTTTGTAGTTATATAGGTTCTCAGTTGATAATACACACTTTTTTCCATCAGTTTTGCCAACACAGGTAGGATAGATATTGGTCTAAGGTCATTAACAGATTCTGGATTTGTGATTTTTGGTAAAGGTATTATTTTTGCTACTTTCAGTGCACTAGGTACATGGTTTTCGGATATACAGGTGTTTATGAGTTTCAGTATGGATCTTTGGATTTGAGGGTGGTGAAAAGTTGCAGTGATCATTTTGTTACACATACCCGTGCTGTCTTCCAGAGAGCTATTTTTATTCTTCATGCTCTTCCATATACCACGAAGTTCAGGTAGCGATATACTGTTTATTGTAAATTGTGCTTCTTCGTCATACATGAAGTTAGGTATGTAGCTAGTAGAAGGTGGACGGTTAGCAATACTTGCAAAGTGCTCGTTAATGTCATCTGCAGGGAACCTGCTTATATCAGTTTTCTTCTTTCTAGTAGCATTAATAGTTGGCCATAAACCTTTCCTCTCTATGTCATTCTGTATTGTGTTCCTGGTGTCCTGTTTAATGCTTCTCTTGACTGCTTTTTTCCACTGAAGGTAATCATTACTAGCTGCTATAGTACCTGTGTGTTTAAGCTTATGAAGTGCACCATTCCGTTTGTATATAAGTTGTCTAGTTTGTTTACTTAGAGAGATCACACAGCCATAGTTAAAAATCCTTTTTGTTTTCAATGGGGCACATTCATCTATGCATGATATAATCATATTTTGTACATTTGTGAGACAGTCTTCAGTACTATTAGGTTCACACATTTGTTCACTATACGTGTCAAGGTAATTGTTCACCGCCTCAAAACTCATGTGGTTATAGTCACGGTATGTAATTTTTGTTTTTGTAGGTTTAGGTAACTTTATGTCTATATACACAGATACTGCACAGTGATCACTAATATGAGCATCATAAACTTCAGTGTGCTTACACTTATTGGGCTGGTTCGTAATTATAATGTCTAGGAGCGATGAGCCCCGCGTCGGTTTATATATAAGTTGAGAGAGCCTGTACTTAAGTACAACTCGGTTTAACATGCCATAGCACCAATCATATTTTAAGTTCATGTCACCACATATAAAAATCAGTCTTTTTGTACATAAAACTTCTTCTATTAACATGCTTAGGGCTTTCAGATCGCTTTGTACACATTCTGATGAGTAGTTAGGGGGTCTATATACACTGCATACGATGAATGCCTTAGCATTGCCAGGTTTTACCTTTGCTACAACTACTTCGAGCTGAGAGGTAAGCATGATATCATCATGACACATAAGTTTATATTTACAGGTAGTCAAATGCTTATTTACAATTATGGCCACTCCCCCTCCCGTTTTCTTAGTTGTTTGTGTGCTGCATCTGTCCTGCCTTACAATGTTATAATCGTCAAAAATAAAACGTTCTTACTTGGGTTAAGGTAAGTCTCACTTATGGTAAGGATATGTATTTTCATCTCGTTTACGAAGTCATACACAATACAGTCTTTATTATTGATGGACTGTACGTTCAGATGTGCTATTTGTATGTTGTTGAGTCAATCATCATTATCGCTGGCACTGCACTGCTTGCCTCCATATCAGTATGTTCGCGTTCACTACCCTCAAGCCTACTAGATTTTTTCCTTTGCTCCTGTTCATCAATTCCATCTTGTTGGCCTGTACGCTTATTATTCCTTGTTCGAGAGCTACCCTGCAATGCTTTTGTTGGTGCTGTATCTGCTTGCGCATT
>JAHZNA010003848.1:0-27318 GCA_027743935.1 Sinodicranocentrus sp. ZH6 | reverse complement strand
TGGTAGTAGTCTTTGATCCTCCAGCTGCTTATAAAAATCCCAAATTTGATTAGTTTTAAAACGTTCTGATAAGAACTCATGTACAAATTACTAAATAAAATTAAACAATTGGCTTACATTTTAGATCACTGTAAACCATTACAGGGTGGGCAAAATACATTTTAGATTATAAAACACCATATTTTAGATTGCAAATCAATATGTGAATAGATTTGCTTAAGTAAATATAAGCAGAATACGCACCAAATATAACCGCAGTGTCCATAACAGTGACAGTGGAATTGCATTGAAGCTTTTTTTTCATTGAATGTTGGACCCTTCTTGCAATTAGGATTTGGTTCCCCTAAATTTCCAAGAGTTCATGTGTACATGATGCGTCATGATGTATACTCCCGATAAAAATGAGAAATAATAATTACTCAGTTTAAACTCGCCAAGTACTTACAATAAGATGGGAATTTGACTGTTGGAGTTTTACATGCAGTTGATGGTTTCTTTGTTGTGGTGCCTATATATATAACATACATGAAATCATTTAAATTAATTCCATGTATTAGGTACAAGTCATCATCATCTTATCTAGTACAAGTGAAAACTAAAAGAAATGCATAGGAGAAAGCTTACCCGAGCCAGACCCCGATTTTGGATCGCTGAAAGATATAGATATAAATGAGAATTGTAGAAGCAATGAATGTTATTTGTTTGCTGCCAATTTATGAGTAACCCCAACTTACCAAATATACCCGCAGTGTCCATAACAGTGACAGTGGAATTTTTTGGAGGCTTTGGTAGCACTGTAGGTTGAACCATTCTTGCAGTCTTGGTTGCTTACCCCTGTGTATTTAAAAAGTAATGTTGTATTTCTGTTAGCATCCTCATACAACTGCCAAATTAACTTATTAAGGGTTATTACGTAATACGTATGAACTCACAATATGATGGAGAAACTGGAGTAGGATGTTTGCAAGACTGGCTTTCCACGCCACACAGGAAGATTGCACTCGATAGTGCGAGAAATATTATGAGATTCATGATAAGATTGCACACTTTATCTAGTTTTATAAATTTGCCGTTTTCTCCAAGGGGGTAGTAGTGGTTGGTGAGTATTTCTAAGCTTTGCGTAAGAAACTTGGATTTCTATTTTTGATGTGATTGCTGATTGCAAGTTATAGCTGAACTGTGACTTTTTACTTCAGCTCGATGAGCTTTTATACAAAAATTCGATCATGATGATGGATCTTCATTTCTACGTTAAAATTCATAGCTTATGCACGTCAAGTTGAAGAATACGGAAGAATAATGTTCAGCGCTACTTTCCTGTAAAAATAATAATTTAAACTATTCCTCCAACAAATCTGTTAGTATTTAGCATTATAGAGCATAATTTCACGGAAGTAAACATTTCAGAGAGCCTTGTTTCCGCAAATTTAAGATTTGACTTTTTAATCTAAGACTGCTATATGCAACGCGTAATTCGTTATTTGCTTGATTGTCGTTGTCTTCGATTTTGATATGCCTACTTATAGCTACGCACGAATCAATTGCAATATGGTGATGGATATATGGGGATTACATTTATAAATGGCTTTAGCAAACTCAAAATCAAGGATACTGGAAATTTTTAGCACACTTGTTACGATCTGGATTAACAAAATCAGCAGTGACTGCTGATTCCAGATATTTCCAGATAGGCTTATGTAAAACATAGATTGCGCTTTCAGTCACTGTATATAATTAAATTAGGAATTTTGTATGTGCATCAAAACACGCAAATCTTTAGGAAGTCAAGGAAAGCAAAAAACAGACTGACAGGCATTCCGCTATTTGTACAGGAAGGTTATCCATTTGTGTGTTTTATCAGACTTCCAAACGATTTAAAACAAGAGAAATGTACATTTAAGGTTTAAATTAAATGCTGCTTAAGTAGTTATAGATATGCTTATGCTAGGGCTTTCTTGTCGTCATTTATATTCTCAAGTGCAATGCTATGAGCGAAGGTTAACCTTAAGTATCAGTCTTAACATTAGAGCTCTGTAAGTCTGTAAGCACAATTACGTACAGCGTAAAAACACAGATAATCAGAACAATTTAATGTAATAAAACAAGTTTTCTGACACCAGCATTATCTTTTCAGTTTTGAAAATGTGCTTGCCTAGAAACTTACTGTCTCCTTCGACGATAAATTCAATTCAGGAAAGGATTTCAATTTTTGACGTAGGATTATTATACTCTCATGTGGAGTGCTAAATTCACGAACTGTAAAGTACGCAGCCAAATGCAGGTACGTAATATACAAATATATATGTATTTATTCATTAATTCACAGTTGACAGTTTGAATATACAAAAAAATTACAAAAATTCGTCTTGCAAGCCGTTTTCAATCACGGCAGAGATTCATAAGTTAGGAAATTATTATCTATTATACATATCTTTTTCTCTTTCACTTTATGTAAGTTAAGTTGGTGAGTAAATTATTCTTGTTACAGTTTTAAAAATTTATAAAAATAAAATACAGAAAATTTCTAATCTAATCTTGTGTCAGAAAAATATTCTGAAATCAGCACCACAAAAATAAAGATTACGTGTATGTGATTAAAAAGGTACATTTTCATGCAAGTCTGCTAATTTAAACAAGTGGTCACAACACAACACTACAAAGCAAGTGGAAATAATGTGAAGGACATCAGGGAGAATATGATTGTAGCTTACAAACAAAGCTTTAAAAATCCTCTGGGAAAAATGACTTACAGTCACTGACAACAAACGTACAGAAACTTTTATACAACAAAAGACTCCCCAATTGATTTTTTGTTTTCTGTGGCCAACCCTGAGCAAGACCATTATAGCTACCTTTCTTTAAGTTGGACAACTCCACCAGACCAACAGCATCAATCATGCAGGCTTCGTTAACGTTCGCTTCTCTCTCAGATGAATGATGAAACATACTCAGGATAATAACACCTTGGCCTGATTTCCAAACTTCCAAAATTTTGTCAATTTTCTGTCCATTTTGGAAAGGTTTCTTACCCATCTCTACAAATTTAGCTTTAGCATCTACCAAATGCTGGAGAGGTCTTTTCCCTCGACCCTTACCAATGTAAAATACACTCAATAAAAATTTCTCAAACTTTTCGCTATTATTTATAACGCCCGTTTTCAGATGATTGCCTGAAAAATTGGCTCGTTTTATTATTTTTGGATCTAATAGCAAGTAATTGAAAAAGGATTTGCTTGTGTTTGCCGTTGGTGTAGCATTATGTAACAAGTCTATTTTAAGGTTTCCCCAATCATGAATTAAATTTAAATTTTGAATGGCTGCTTGCAGCTCCGAAGAAAAGTTACATGATCCTGTTTTCGGCGAGAGTAATGTCTGCAGCTGGCTTTCCGATTCAGTATACTTTGAAATTACACCGAAGGTTGACGGCGTTATTGGAATATTTAATCGTTTCATCTGCTCATGCAATTTTTCCATTTCTTCCTTAGTCGGCTGAGGGGTTATTGGGGGTGTGGAATTTACACAGGAAAATTCGCTTCTTATGCTGATTGAATCATCCGTTAGTAAATATTGCGGGGCTGTCATACTGCAGATTCCTCGTCTTTGGTGAATTGATGGGGAAAAAGGTAATCCGGAATTTGATCGTGAAGATACAACGCAGGATTCTTCAGGAATTGTTGTAAGCTTCCTCCTATCATCATCACTGTCACTATCCACTGATTCATCCTCTGTCATCAGGTATGAATAATCAGAAGGAAATAATTTTCTTGCCACGCCTAAACACGGATTTTTTAAAAATTGTTCATGGGCTTTTAAAAATTAAAATAACAATTACAGCATTGAATACTTTTAAAATATGTACATAATTTTGTACTTACTAAGAAGTCCTTCATGATTCTGGGAATTGCTTTCACCAACAAGCTGACTCTCACAAGAATAAAAGCCATCGCTCCCACTATCATGCACTGTAATTTGCTTCTTATTCAGTTGCGTACTTACGCCCATAGACTTTCTGAACGCTCTTGACTTCATAAAAAAATAGCCGAAGCACTTTTCTAACATTTCATCCTCTACATTTTCTTTTGCGATATCATAACAAGTTTTTCCATCCTCTGTCAGCATTTTCGGATCACCATCATACTCAATTAGAACACTCATTACCATGTCGTAATCATAAATTGCACTAAGGTGAAGTGGAGACAGCTTTTCTTCACTGACTTGATTGTTAGGATCCCCTCCATGTCGTAACAACAATTCCACAATATCAGTTTCATTTTCACTAAAACCAACGGCGATATGCAGCAAAGACATCGAATATCCTGGAACTACTTGATTTACATCAACATGTTTTCCATTTGATAACACTTTCAGAACAATATCCGAATCCCGAGATTCGATAGCATGGTATAAGTTATCAAGAAGTGGGTTACTGTCACCCAACGACTCCCTCAGACTACTCCGATCGTTCCCGGATCTTATTGCTGCTGGTGAGAATATCGATGAGCGTTCCCTTCTCCAATAACCATATGGACTGGGACTGGACGTGTTAGCCATGATGAGATGAGTAGTGATTCTCACGGTCAGTCATGAAAAACTATATATATATATTTATCAATATACTGTTTTAGAATTTAAAATTTGCAATTTGAACTATTTGCAAGTCACAAGTTGTATACACAAGAAAACAATCGATTTTCTCACCTTTATATTTTCAAATAAATCCGTAACGGATGTTCTACATATATTAAATTTAATATTGATCACTAGACAATGATTCTGTATTTTTTAAACCTTGATTTAATTCATATGTTAAAAGTCGTAAAAATTCTTTACACTCGCAGCAACTCAAATGCTGTGCTGATGTGGTTTGGGATTAGAGTTTTCCCAAGGTTTTGGCTGGTTTGTTTTGTGTGGATGAATGTGTCTGTTGACAAATGTAAACGGACACACGAGAAACATTTATTCGCTCTGGCTTTCCAGCCACCTCATTCGTCAGACGCTTAGCCAGTCACTGCATCTTTCGCTATGACCATTGCCTTGCACACTTTTACACAGCTGAAATGTGCAAGCATTGCTGTTTGTGCTTGCAGGTGCATTGTTGGATTTTATCGCATTGTTTGCCACTTGCCACACTTGCAGCATTTGTATGTTATTCTGCTGAGGCTTTGATACTTGTTTGGCTTTTGAAAAGGATTTGATTCAAAATAAAATCATGTTGAACGATTCACAGTGCAGCTTGTGTGCTGTGTAAATTTAAGGTAAAAAATGCCAGCAGTTTTGAGTAGTGCTTTATATTAGCGTCATTTTGATATGTCGGATGCTATAGGTTTCCACAGGAGAATGAATTTAAGATTTGAAAACTACGTGACTTTTGACCCCAGTTAAAAACTGTTGACAGTTTGAGTAGTGATGTGCTTTAGCTTCGTTTTTATACATTACTTGCTACAGCTCCCCAAGAGTTTGAATTTGAAACATACGTGACCTTTGACCCAAATTTGCTCCAAGTCCTTATGATTCGATGTTGATTGGAAAAAATAAATTGAAAAATTCGAATTTTGTGCTGATATATGCTGGTTATAACGGAAAAACTGAAAATGCATGGAGAGAAACGGACGGAGTTTAGTAGCAATCTACCTATGCAAGCACTAGCTAAAAATTCTCGTTGAAAAATGAAGTGCATTCAAAGACCGTTGTTGACTTTTCATAAGTAATATTGTTCTAATGTATTCGATTCGTATGCTACAAACTTGTTTTTAATTTATGGGCAAATTTAGAAATATTTAAACTTCAACTACACTGCAACAACTACAGCGGGGTAGATCATAATCATGATATTGGTTCATCAGTCATATCACTTCATCCAGTAGATCCATCAATGCACTTGTATTTGATTTTTGGAAGTACACAAAAGCGAGGAGAGATGTGAATAACATTTGCATTAGAATGAATGAACACAAAAAGTTAATCTGATTCTTTAGGCAAATAATATTTTTGTTACCTTCTATCAATCTACCGTTTTGTATTGTATTCTTTATATTTTCCGGAAGTCTGCATGTGAATTTTCAATCCTCACTACTTCAATGCACTAGAGAAAAACGATAGAATATGCATAGTATGCATAATTTGGCAACTAAAAGGAAGTTTTTTTCGTTGAGGAAAGATTTTTTATAATTATGGGATTCAATTTTCGATGCGCATCCAATAAATTTCCCTAAAATCTTACTTGAAGAATCTTATTATCAATCTTGCACGACGGGCTCATTCATACTGATTAACATGCGCATCCATCCACCGTTTCAAAATTATTGCACTTGATGCTTTGCCTTATTAGTTATTTTATTTTCCATTAGTGAGGGGAGAAGGGCGATCCCCTGAACTCGTCACAATTTTTTGCCGGTTCAGTATCTCTAGCATCCTGTTTAAATGCTGTACCAGTTTTGGTCTTAACATCTTAACATTGCGAATTGCGAAAGATGTCATATTTCTGCCGAGGTATTTTTTGGGAAAGAGATTTGTGAGTTGTAAGATTGTGACATATTTGAAAAATATTTTGGCATCTGTCAACGGTCAACTTCATTGATCAGCTAACTCTAATCAACATGATTGATTTCTCATTTCTCTATCAACAAACCGTTAATCTTTTTCTAATGTAATGCAAAAAGTAAACGATAAGGCATGTCTGCATGTCACATCACATGTCACTGTGTTATCCAAAATGTATAGAATAATGCAAATAAAATACATGGTAAATATATTATCATGGTTTATCATGATTGACGGAAAATGATAAAAACTTGACTATGTGAGATGTGCTGTTGGCTCCCACCCAATTCCAAAACCAAATTTTGACTGTTTGACTTGCATCATTAGCTAGTGATGTATCATATTTTGAGGCTGAGAAATTTAAAATCGGTTAAGATGGAGTTACATTCACATTTCCGGTCATCGATAATTGCCGTGTGCATGCTTCTAATTTTAAATTGTAGATTTTCGATTGCCAACAGGTCTCTAGACATTCCTTTGAAGGATCCCAAAGGTTTATTTTATAACCCAATATTCGACGGATCCTCTCCCGATCCGTATATTTACCTCCATACGGATGGTTTCTACTATTTTGTGTTGAGAATCGGAGACGGAGTAACGGTAATGAGAAATGATAGAATTACAAATTGGAGAAATCCTCTTCAAACCATGGAGGTTTACAAGACGCCTGAAGGAAATGCAAATCTTTGGGCTCCGGAAATACATTTCTTCGATGGCTATTTTCACATTTACTTCACAATGGGAACTGGGCCCATTCCTACACAGAGAATGTGGGTTATCAAAGCTTTAGAGAAAGATACGCCTTTCACAAACTACACGGAAAAAATCCGGTAAGTAAAACAAATCGTTTCTCAAATCAGTCCTAATCCAACAATTAAACAAAAAAATGTGCGATCTTATCGAATAGCCTTCTACCTCCAACCGAAGACTTTTACCAAATTGATGGAACCATCGTTCAAAATGGTGACGGTCGGTTTTACATGATGTGGTCAGGCTGTGACCGTGTAGGAATTGACAACCCTACAAATATATACATAGCACCAATGAGCAGTCCGACACAGCTTTCAGGACCAAGAGTTTTATTAAGGACTCGCACAATGGAATGGGAAGGAACTGTGCTGGAAGCTCCTCAATATCTTTGGAATAGTGACCGACTCGTTATCATATTTTCTGCTAATGCCTATCAAAATCGGAACTATTGCCTTGGCATGATGTACCTTGACAATTACTCCACCAGCGATCCTTTAAATGTTACTCATTGGACGCAAAATATTGATCACCCAGTTTTCGCTTCAAATGATGATGCAGGAGTTTATGGTCCAGGACATTGTTCCATTACGTTCTCAAAAGGTAAATAAAATAAATATACACATTAATGCATCTAAACATTTTTAATGAAAGTACTTTGAAAATTGTTAGACCAATCGGAAATTTGGCTCGCGTATCACGCCATGCAAATTCCCCAAATGATTGACGGGCAGCCAGACAATCGAACTAGTCGTGTGGAAAAACTATCCTGGGGAAATGATAGTTTACCAATATTCCCATTTCCTACTGGCCTTGGAGTTGCATTAGAAACACCAACAGGAGAGCCAGATTTTTAAAAGTGCTGCAGTTCAATTTTAATTTATTATAATTTATTAAATAAATAAGTTTGCAATCGGATTACTGAAAGACAGCAAGAAAAAAAGTAAACCCTCATATTTGCAAAGATCGCTCATCAAAATTGCACATTTTTCTCGACTCTAACAATACTTTCATTGTGACTTGACATGGTACATGGTACATGAACTTGCAAAATATACCACTACTGCACTTTTATACACAACATTCTTTCACTAGTGGGTGTGCCTGCACACTGCACATCATTTTCATTCATGAAACAGCTTCTGCTATGTAGTAGTAAACTGACGGCGTTCCTCCATCCTTCTGAAGACCTTACTCTTACTCACTGTCGGCCAGTTGTTGCTGCATCCACTATATAATAATATGCTGGTTGAACACCACCAAAAGCAAAAGCTGAGATCAAGAGAGGTTACAAACAAGGACCTTACGATGTCCTCGACTTTCCATTCCATTTCTGAATAGGATCCTGTACTAAACTGAAATCTTCCGTATGTGGAATTGCATGTTGTTGCCAACAGGTTCTCCAACAATGCATATTAGGTATATCATGTGTATAAATGTGTATCATATTTAGGTATAGGTAATATGTATCTATAATAACATTTCAATATGTAGTGTAGCACGCACCTAGCTAATCTTGCCTTGTACGCAGAATAAACTGTGGATATCCCTCTTTCATAAGGCATGTACCTAAAAGTAGGTCGTAATTTTTTAGTGTGGAGCTAACTCTTACTCTGATACTCACTTGTGTTCTGTAAAGCCCCTCTCTGATTACCAGCGAACAGAGGATTTTATCAAAGTACCATCCCCGAGTTCTATACGGACCCACATTGTGACTGTGTGTGAACTTGTAACATTTACAACGTCTCGAGTCTCGGCTACACAGACAGGCAGACTCATAAAGATTTCGTCGGATGTAGAGTAAGGTGTGTAGAGAATGATATATGTATATAGTGAGTTAGTAAACTGAAATTTTAAGAAGGGCTATATATGCAGTATATAGGGAATGTTTTTGTTTATCAGCAAATTTTTCGTGTCCTTGTATGTCAGAATGGCAACTTAACAATGCACAACGTGTTGCATTGAAATAATGTAGCTTGTTCTCTAACCTCCGGCATCTTTGTCTTCCGGCAGAGGGAGGTAACTTTACTATACTTGCTTTTCCAGAACACTTATCGCTTTTGGACTTGGATCTCTAATACTTAGGAATGAATGGCGAAATTCGCTTGAAATATCTTGAGAATTGAGAATTAGTTAGTACGTGAAGTGTGTGTGTCTCCACAAATCCACACTTCATATTATGAGACTTAATCTTATACATTTTCTTATATACTGGAGGAGGAGGAGTTGCTAGTGAGGATGCATGTACAATACAAAGTAACAAAGTACCTAACAATAAGTTGCTGTTTCAGAAGGATATTTATTCGCATACGCCGTTTGTGTGGATGTATATACCTATGAAGCACTACTGTCTCTGAAGTAGGCATAGTATTATGAGATAGTCACCGAGCCAAGTTTTAGCTATATATCCTATATCCAGAATTCTTGTTGTTGAAATTCATTTTCCATGGTATGTCGTCTTATATATCTCTGTCGGCTTTTCTAAAGTTGTGTTATATGTATCGAGTCATGCAAAGTAAATGGTCTTTCAAGCGGTTTTATCGTTTAAAACAACCTCAGGATAAGAGACCAGTTTGTCATGGTAAGGAATCAACCCATTCGCATGTATATTTAAATGAAAAAAGTTCAAACTTTATCTCTGGTCAACTATTGAACTTAGTGTGTGGCTTATACCATGTATAAGATGTGTATAACATGTGTGTGTTGTGTGTGTTTGCACAATTTTCACAATAAGATTAGATATGTGTAGGTATAGATATCTCTTTCTCGTTCTGTCAATCAACACAAACACAAAACCAGGAATACCTACTTTGGCTACTTTTTAATGTTGCGAACTTTGGACTTAAGTGGTGTGTGTGTGTTCATTGAAGATTGATATTTTGCTAAACCTTGTTGATGTATTGAGCACATACAAGGTTTTCAAGGCACACAACATCTGCTTTATTAGGGTGACTTGCGTATTGGTACATGGAGATCATTATTATTTCACATTTTTTCCCGAAACTCTTACAATTTTTTCTGAGCTGATCACATTGACAAACTTAAACTCGAGGAATATCAAATCTAGTTATCTAACCAGTTAAATTTTGAAATCAAGAATTTTAGTGATGGCGTCAACCACAGCTCACCGAAGATTGCTAGGGGTTCTGTTAAGAAGGAAAAACATGACGAAGCAATTGGAGCAAAATAAAAGACATTTTTCAGTGAATCAAGTATTGCTCTCTTCATACTCATCCCCACTTTCTGAAAGCTATTATAATGACGAGCAGAAACAAATGCAAGCGACGTGTGCGAAAGTAAGTAGGTAGGTTAAAAAATGAGCAAGTATAAAATGTGCAAAATACAGACTTGAAATAGAAAATTGCCTTTTCTCTCCAATATAGATAATTGAAACTGATATAAACCCCTTTGTTGATGAGTGGGAAGCAAAGGAGGAATTTCCTGCTCACAAAGTTTTCAAAAAACTGGGTGATGCAGGATTGTTAGGAATTGACAAGAGCCCAGGTACATTACCATCACCATATCTTGTAGAAATATGTGCAGTATATTGGAGTTCTCATGTTTGATTCAATTTTCCAGACTATGGTGGTTTGGGGTTGGATTTTAAATATATAGCTGCTGTAGCGGAAGAGATGGGAACAATCAAGTGTGGTGGCGTAAAGTTGATTACGTATGTATAGTCGTTTGAAAATTATGAAATGATAGCAGTAGAAACACAATCGTGTGAAAAAACTCTGTCTTGTTTATTTTTAAGGTGCTGGTAGTGATGTAGGGAATACCAAGGTGTGCCATCCAAAAATACATTTAAAAAAATAAAGGTATTAACATGTCATTACAATCTATTTGTTTTGCAGACAACCGCAGTGAAAAAAGGTGACGATCTTGTTATAAACGGACAGAAAATGTGGATCACGAATTCATTGCAAGCGGATTGGATGTGTCTTTTAGCAAATACCTTACAAGGGAATAAATACAAAAATAAATCATTAATTTGCGTGCCAATGGATTCCAAAGGTATGTGACTAGTAATAGTATAGTCAATGTTTTCTTGCGCAAATTCAGATGTTCTAATTTATGATAATTTATGTAGGAATTACTAAGCAAAAAATTCACAAAATTGGCAATAACTGTTCAGATACTGGTTCGATTTTCTTCGAAGATGTAAATATTTTACTATAATGTTAAGTTATTTGTAAATTTTCTTCATGATTCTTTCAGGGATAATTTCTTTTTTCGAATGTATATATTGAAATATTAGGTCAGGGTTCCTGCTAAAAATATCATTGGTGATGAGGGAGCTGGATTTTTCTATCAGATGCTTCAGGTAAACGCTACTAAAAAATTAATTTAAGTTTAAACAATTTAGAGACTGATGTAGATTGATGTATTAAAACTATTGGTAAATAATGTGTACTATTGTATTACTGGGTGGGTTACTATAAACAGTTCCAAGAAGAACGGATGTCTGGAGCGTTGGGAATACTGAAAGCAATTGACTTGGTTTTGTCGGAAACGATAAATTACACTCGTGAACGTCAAGCATTTGGAAAGTCAATTTTAGACAACCAGTATGTCTACTTCCGGTTGGGAGAGCTGGCTACTGAGAACGAAAGTTTGAGAGCACTTACATACCAAGCTGTTGGTAAAGATAAAATTATTAGCTAAATAACGAAAATATTTAACCTTGACCCAAATAACCAAGTAAAATTTGAAATGGTAAAGATTATGTTTCCAAATAATTTTTATTTTAATTTCAGATATGTTTGTTTCCGGTCAGGACGTTACTAGATTAGCATCAATGGCGAAATTAAAAGCCGGAAGGCTAGCTAGAGAAGTAGGGGATACTTGTCTGCAATTTTGGGGAGGTATAATAAATTCCATTAAATTTATGTAAAAGTCTAAAACTCGTATATACACAACGATTATCTATGTTGTCTAGGAATGGGCTACACTCGGGAAGTTCCAGTATCGAGGTTTTTCCGTGATGCCAGACTTCTGTCCATTGGAGGTGGAGCTGATGAGATAATGCTGGAAATTATCGCAAAGTTAATGAATATCTCCCCTGACCTCAAAAAGAATAAATGAGTGTAAAGTCTGAATTAATTATGCTTCATACGAAAAACAAAGATAAAAAGAAAATCAATACGTTGTGATACATAATAAGCCTTTTTCTCATGAAGCCTGATTGTAAAGTAATTCTGGTCATTTCATCAAACAGCATAAATCACGATCATTTCAATTTCAAATATATGCCCTCTAATGCTTCAATATGCTAAATTTTATGGGTTTTTTGCATGTCATTTACGAGTACACTGTATTTATATTGTAAAAGTCTCATCGCGATTATACAGAAAACTAATGAACATGAACATTATTGTGGACATTTTTATACCACTTCATAAGAGGTGATGACATAAATAACTCTGTATGCATATGAAGATGAGCATTGAACAAGGAGAACCTTACAGAACAAAAACTTGTTTACGATTTAGTCCTGGCAGCTGCTCTGAGATGAGATGAGACTCACAAACACATCATATGAAGCATAAGTAAATTTTGGAATCAGAATGATATGAAATATTTATCTTTCACAGAGAGCAGTTGGAATATCAGTTGTCTGTGTAAAACCTACTTTTCACTGAAACTTAAAAGACTGCAACGACAATACGTCAAAGGTTTCAAATTTTCAGCAATTTTAAAACTATAAACCTCAAAGTCTTGAAGTGTTGTTCCAGATAAAGTCGTGAGAAATGGTTCTCACTCTTTCCAGGTGTTATAATGGGGCTCCAAAATACATCCGGTCAATATTTACTTCCAGCACAAAACTAAATTCTTCCCCAGCATACTCTTCACCGTTATTTGAAACTTTTTACAATGACGAGCAAAAGGCAATTCAAAGCAAATCTGATAAGGTACTATGCACATTTCCTGGCTCTTTTTAAAAAGTATCTGTTATCTTTGTTTAGTATTTGCTCGATTTTCTATCACCACATTAGTTACTCACATCGGAGATCATTCCTTACGTTAAGGAATGGGAAGCAGCAGAAGAGTCTCCCACGCACAAGCTTGTGAAAAGATTTGGAAAGGAGGGTCTTCTTGGAATAAGATTCCCGAAAGGTGGCAATAAGTACTTACTTTACTTTTATAGCTTCACCGAGAAAGCATCTTTTCAAATCCTATAAAAATCCTAAAAAATCCTCCTCTATTTATTTGTTAAATTTTTCCTAAAATACTTTAGAATACGGGGGTACAGGATTAGATTACAAGTATCAAGCTGCATTTCTGGAAACTTTAGGAGTAGTTCCAGCTGCAGGAGCAGTGGCAGGATTAATAGGCCACACGGAAATTTGTCTTCCTGCACTTTCCAGGCAAGTATTACGACTTAACATGTCAATGTAATTTTACTTTTTAATCTGACGGCTTTTTAACTATTAGTGAACTTTTTAAAAAGATTTGGAAGTGATGAGTTAAAAAGGGAATTTTTGGCTCCTGCTCTTGCCGGGGAAATATTGTCTTGTCTCGGTGTCACTGAACCACATGCTGGTTCAGATGTTTCTCAAATTAAAGTAGGTATGAACCACATTAATGTCCTTGGTACCAGCAATTCATTGGCCGTTATACATATGAGCACAAGCGGTACAAGCGTTGTAAACGTAATGCATATTCCAGACAACTGCCAGGCGTTCCGGAGATGATCTTATCATCAATGGGCAAAAAGTTTTTATAACCAGTGGAATGAAAGCAGATTGGATATGTTTGCTGGCAAATACATCATCTAACGTGTCTAACCAGTATAAAAACAAATCCTTGATTTGTGTACCACTCTACTGTGAAGGTAATGTTTACATAAATTAAGCTGTTTGAATGGTTTGAGCAGACTCATCGAAGACATTTATAATTTACATTGGTTCTCTTGTTAACAGGCATCCACCGTGTGAAAATTCATAAAATTGGATGGAACTCATCAGACACGGCTCAATTGTTTTTTGACAATGTTCGCGTTCCCGCTAAAAACATAATTGGAGATGAAGGATCTGGATTTTTGTATCAAATGCTTCAGGTAAAATAATCCCGAAAATAGATGGAAAACTTTTCATTATATTTACGCGGAAATCAAATTTGCCTATGAAATAACTTTTATGTATATTTTGGCAACTTTACTGTAGTTCCAAGAGGAGAGATTAGGACTGGTTCTATGCAACCTCCGTGCTTTTGACAATTGCCTCAGCGAAACTATCGAATACACACGGAGTCGTCAAGTTCGTGAGAAATCCATCCTAGATAATCAATCCGTTTACTTCCGCCTCGCAGAGTTAGCCACTGAAATTGAGTCCTTAAGGTCTATCACATACCAAGCAGTAGGTGAGTAAATATGTTTCTCATCTCTATAAAATCTCATGTACATAGGTCATGGCTAATATTCCACTTTCACGCTGTGTTTATTTTATGCATTAATGGAATGTGTATGAAAAACGCAAAGTAAATATTACGTGTGTATGCATGCAAGGAGAATAAATATTCTGGCTTAGAAAATCAGGCTAAGTGCATGCACTATATATCCAGCTTGTTGTTCCGCTGTCGACAACAATTCTTGGCTCGTGCTCTGTTAGATACTCTCACTCTCTTCTTCTTTCACTTAGAAAGTAGACGACTTTCCACTAGGACATTTTATATCACCAATATTTCTATCTAAGGATACGGATCATTTACCGTTGACAGTATGTGTCGTTCTTATCCTTTCATAT
The DNA here is from genome assembly GCA_027743935.1 of Sinodicranocentrus sp. ZH6. Taxonomy (NCBI): domain Eukaryota; kingdom Metazoa; phylum Arthropoda; class Collembola; order Entomobryomorpha; family Entomobryidae; genus Sinodicranocentrus; species Sinodicranocentrus sp. ZH6. The sequence goes on along the minus strand of JAHZNA010003848.1, from coordinate 12,286 downwards.
CCTCTTGTATTTCTTGATATTTGTTGAAATTGAAAACAGGGAAGGAAAAAGCGGACATTGCTAAATCATCTTTCCGCTCTACTCTCACGATACGCAGAAGGATGTCATAGTTTGATATTTTATTTGTCAACGGGAAAGCAATACCCGATTTTGGGATAGCATTTTATTGCAAATATTTTGAATCCCTTCATAAGGAAATAAAAATTTTCTGCTAAACTTCACTGCAATTGGTTAGTAAGCCAATTTGCTGTGGATCTTGCAGAGTTCGTGAATAAACTTTCTCACTTTACTTTTCCTTTAAGCAATACCATCTCCAACCAACCAACCATTACTCCTTCAAGCATTATTGTCGAAAGTAAAGCTGATAGTTTACTCCGTCTTTGCGTTTTACTCTAACATGACATGATGATAGCTCACTCAGTCAAAAAGACCCTGGTGAACTTACCCACAGTTGTGTAAAGTACAAAGAAAAGTTAATCTGTAAGGAAGTAAGAGAACATCATACCTTTAGAGATGATGGCAGGATGGAGCAAAGAAAAATGCTGACTTGCTCATCCATCATCAAGAAAATAAATACATCTGTCTACCTATTATTTAGCGTGACTAGATGTTAGAAAAATGTGGGGTGATGCTGTTTGCTCCTATTGTATCCACTTTCACTTCACTCTACCCCACAAAAAGTGGTTGATTTTGGGAAACAGTTTTTTCCCTCTTTCTCGGGTTCATAGCGGTTCATGTTGCGGTTGCACATTGCATTCCCTGATAAATTTTGTGTGCGGTGACATGGCATTATAAAAGATAGTTTCTCTCAGCACAGTAATGCTAGCAAAAACAAGAAGAGGGAAAAGAAGAAAAACTTTTCCCAAAAAATGAGAAAGAAAAAAGAGAAGAGGTTTTATTGATGTGTTTTGTTTACTCAGATATGATGGTAAGTGGCGAAGACGTTACAAGACTGGCTTCAATGGCTAAATTGAAACTTGGAAGATTGAGCCGTTCTGTGGCAGACTCGTGTATGCAATTCTGGGGAGGGAAAGGATACACTAGGGATATATTCGTCTCCCGCTTTTTTCTGGATGGAAGACTTAATGCTATCGGTGGTGGAGCGGATGAAGTAAGTGGAGTAGAAAACGAGTTAAAATTAGTACGGAACATGAAGCAGGAAATCATTGATGTTAGAAAGGAGTGGCTAAGCGTATATATTTATGCTTGATTTATGAGATGAGATATTACACCGTTTTAGGTAATGCTGGAGATAATTAGCAAGTTGATGAACATTGCCCCCAAGGTGAAGCCCCCTGGATTAGGAAGAACATAATGACGTATACAAGTCAAGAGAATATTGTTTCCGCATTTCAGAATGAAGTGATTGTTCTCTATTCAGATTTATTATATCAACCAAAAACTTACCACTTGCCAATGAAGTAAATCAGCAAAAATAGAGTTTTCAAAAAAAAATCCAACCGCAGCGAAAACCTTTTTACTCTTAGGTTTATTCGCCAGTTTCCTCCGGTTTACTTCCCCGTTCGAATTTCATACTTTCATACTTTCTTGTAAGCGAAAATGGAAATGATTGGAATAAAATTGGACTTTTAGTGGGAGATTTTTTGTGTGGTTTCCTCCATAAGTGAAAGCCACTTGTCAAGTACAATTGAAATCATGATGTCAATATCAACACGTCTTTTGTGCAGCGATTGCTGTCGTGCATATGCATATTTTTTTGAGAAAATACATAGAAACATTGGTAAATAAAAGTGTGCATACATCCATATGTGGAAATAAGACCCGTCTTTTTCTTCCCCTTCAGGATAGCCTATCATTTCCTACATTCTGATGTTAGGAAGCAGGAAAAGATATCTACACAATTTGTTATCTTTCACTTTTCCCTGTCATCCATGCGCTTGCATAATTCCTGTCAGCAAATCATGGTAGAAGCAAATTCAGCATTTTTTTTTCCTTTCAAGGTACAATTCCCATGTAAAAATACAGGCAAAGGAGTAACTCAACTACATGAAAAGCATGATGGCCATATAATTCGAATAAAATATTGATATTGCAGAACATCTCGATGAAATCCTTGCACTTCATAACTTTTTCTAGTGCTTTAGAAGTACAACATCCCAAATTATATGAATTTTTTGGTTTCCACGAGTAAATTTAATGAAGGCAATTCTAGTATAGATTTTACATAATACATACATATATTTCTCTTTCCGTTGAAAAGTTGATTTGGCTAAATTCAAGTTTTGAGATTATGAAACGTCTTGGAAAGGAACTTTAAGCAAAGCTCTGGACGTCTTTCACATCCCAATCTTAATAATCCCTCAGTTCTCTCATACACATACAAAGTTTTTTTTACTTAATATAATCGCAGTTATCACAGCCCTCCTTCATTGTACTATACTAAAACGAAGTGAACTATATGTATCCTGCATATTATTATAACTCGAGAGTGACTTGAGTGAAGCACAAGGAGAAAGCTGGATATTTACAAATCTCCGTTTCCCATTCCACCCTCTTGCTTTTATCATCATCATCATTATAAGAACTATCGACATCATCACCATTTCAAGTGCTGTTCATCCTTCACTTTTTCCCTTCCCTCACCTTTCCCTCAGCACAAACGCCCCATGTTTTCTTCATCTGTAAACTTGCATGGGGAAATGGTAAGAAGAGAGAGAAATCTAAAGCATGAAAAACGAAGAAGAAGGTAATCCTCTTGAGCCTTTCCCTTAAAAATATTATACATCGTTAACTAAGACTTTTTCTCATGGTCTTCTTGTGTATTACTCGTCTGCTATACAGAAAAACCATATTCTTCTTTTCTTAAGGTCTTGGTGGATGTGTAGTTTGGGGAATAAAAATGTATTCAGAATTTTCTCCTCTCTGAATACAACATACGAGGTGAAAAGGGATATTTCAGCTTGTAATGCTTGTAATAAAAAATTCTTGAAAGTATATATGCAATTCGTCATATATATCCGTTTTTTACTCTCTTACTCTTATGCATGGAGTCACTCAGGATTTCTTTTACCTTCTTTTCACCGAGGAAATCAGTCAAGCTGACTTTTTCCTTCGACAGTCAACTAACCAAGTAAATACTATCTTTGGCCATCTTTACTGAAAGATTTGTTAGCGTATATAAATCTTATCTCATGCACTTGTACTTATAGAGGATTTCCTGGTGAAAAAATAAATTGAGTGAACGGACCAACAGCTGAGTTGTGACTATATGATAGAAGATATATACTTATGTCAGGGAATATGTCTAAAAAGATTTATTTTTAAAGTGGGAAAGCTTACATGGATGAGATGAGGGAAAGGGCCATCATCACATCATCAGCATTTGCTTTACATCAAAATAACATAGCTCCCTGTTCAATGACTTGTTCGCCAGGTTTTTCATATCCGGTTGAGACTTCATACTATTTGCTTTTGCTTTTCCTTCAAATGATTATATAAGATTGACTTCTTTACTTTATCATGAATCAGTAAAGTTTAGTGAAAACCTTCCATTTTCTTGGGGAAACTTTGAGAATAGCTGTTTTACTTGGAAACCAGCATGCATGTCTCTCAGTGACAAGAGATGCTCACAGTTACTCATGCAACCCGTGATCTGACAGGTATGCATACAAGTAGTAAAATCGTAATAATGATAATCTTTTCGTCCGTTTCATTTACAACTGTACGGTGTAGCTCTGAATCCAGAATAAGTTGAGTTTATATTTTTAGCAGTTAAACTCAACATGGGATATTAATATGAATTTTGTGCTCGAGTGTACTTGTGTACGCATACATGATCTTTAGGGAGAAAGTGACATGTATATACACGAATATCCTATGTTCCACTAACGATATCCCAAGCCCATCACGGTCCATGCAGTATTAATTCTTCCTTTTTTAGACGATATACAGAGGTATAGTGTAGACTCGAGTTGAATCCCCCTTTGTCAGACGTATATCTCCTTCCATTTCTGTAATCCTTAAATATGTGAATAACTTGGTTTTGCTTTCGTAAGTATATTTTAGAAGAGATAAAGGAAACCAAGCAGGTAGACACTATTGTGCTGGACTTTTAGAGACGCAATGGTTTAAAATGGGACACTGGCTTTGACGGTTTTTCTTGGTGATGGGATGTGAATATATATTCCAATGATGGAAATGGGGAGGAAAGTACATAAGTGAAAGTAAATTTGCCATTTTATAGGGAAACAAATATGTGTATATTATCCCGTGAACTTTGAGGAACTCAGACCTTTTAGAGATCTATGCATTATATCTAATAACATTGGTTTCGTTGAAGGAAAAGAAGTTGATAATCCACAGGAGGTATTCTCTATTCCTGAAACAGACAGCTTGTTTTCTTGTCACTTTTGCATTTGTGTCATTCATGTGTGTGTGCTATTTCGTATGCGATTTCGGCCACTCTCTACTCTTCAGATTTATCCTTATGTGGATACTTGAAAGCTAGCTCAACCTTTTACCTTTTCCATTTTATCCGGCTGTATATATACCTATTTCAGTCATCCATCTAACCTTACATAAAAGGAGTGGGCGTGTGTATTTCGCGTAGTAAAACAATTTATGTACGTTTAGCTTTATCAATGTTAAAGTGTAAACAGGCTTGAGTACCTCGGTATTAATAACATTGCGATTCTCGATTTTTACAATTTACCTTAGCATTCTCACCCCTTCTATCTTTTCTAACACAGCAGTGTAAATTGACAAGTGACAACTCAAACTCAAGTTTATTTTCAAGGAATCCTTTTAAATTCTCAAACACTGTGTCCACAGTTCAAAATGCTCTGTAAATTTTGATTTCTAGCCTATTTTACTTAAACAGGGTCTCCATCAACAGCCTACTTCACGAGCGTATTTTCATTCAATTTGAAATGTATTCTCTCCCCATCTCTCTATTTCATACCAGCCCATTTTGATAGTCCCCACTCGCGTGTACAAAACACACATATTAACGTCACTCTACACACTGCATCCTTTTTCCCTCTTGAGGGGAAAGCAATATAAAACGAAATGTGATTTGAAATAAACATTGCTCCCAGATTCCCGTTACTTTTTCATACCACGAAAAAAAAACTTGAACTTCCCAAGCACATCCATGCCTACCATGATATCATGGATGATTTGTAAACATATATGATCAATGCGACAAGAGAAGTGAAGGGCGAAAGGTTGGGTGTATGAGTTTTCAGAGAAAATGCACTAATGAGTCTGTACCTTAAATTACACTCTTTTTACTCTTGTCACAACAAAACCATATCTAAATGGAGTGCTTTGACAACTCTAAAGCACAACACTCAAACATGATTTTAATGGGGTGAGCCACTCACAGTTGGGATTTTCCCAGAGTTTTTTTTCGTCATATCTTTTCATCCACCTCACATGCAAAATATGTATGGCATTTGGAGAGAAGCGCAAATTACAACAGTGTTTTCGTGGCTCTCTCTCTTTCCCACGTGAAATCGTACCGTATGGAAATATCTTGTTGAGTGATTCACCAAGGATTGTTGAGAAAAGTAAATAGGGACAAACAAACCAACAGAGAGGGAGGCAAAGGATCTGTGTTGAGGTTTAGACGCACATTTGATGATTGTTTAAATGAGAGAAACGTCGCATTTCATACGATTACGATACATGTCTACATCAATATTGCATTTTCACCAAGATCCAACAAAGACTTCTTTAATAGCACCAGTAAGAGTGTGGTGTGAGTATGCACAGCCACATCAAAGATGGAAACATGAAAACTCAGATGAATTACGAAACTTTAGTAATATCCCATACCTAGCTCACCCACGCAATACAAAATCCATTACAATCAAGAGTGAAAAAAGGTTCAAAGTGTTTGTTACCCGTATGCTAGGTAAATAAGGTGCCTAGAGCGAGACATGTGGATAAACAAGGATATAAGTATGTTCAAATGTAGTCTGTGTGTATTTCTAAAAGAGTGCAAAATAGGTTTGAATATTTTCCCTGTACGGGTAACTAGTTTCATGCATATTTTGAACTAGGAATGCAAAGAACAATGTGAAAGATAACCGGAAATGCTATGCACTAGGATTTTCTCCAGCAAATCGTAATATCTTGTATACGGCTGATCTTGGATAATGGGATGGGAGCCATATAAAAGGTGGAGACCCAGTGCCAGATCCATTATTGAGAGAAAAGTGAGCGAAAAACTCCCCATACTGTGTTTTACAAGATATACAAAGTTTTGTTAGGTGAAGAGCAAAGAATTCTTCTCTTTTTACATCACAGTGCAAACGACGAACAAACATTTTTCCCTCCAACCTATGAATCTCTGTGTGTGTATTTTGAGGTGATAACATAAAAAAATTGGGTTGTTCCTCAAAATCCTCACAAGCTTTCAGACATGCAAACCTTCCGAATCTGGATCCTTACCCGCATATTTTTTTTACTCAAAGACCAAAAAATGTGGAAATGGTTTTGACTCGGCTTTGCTCCCAGCAAAAAAAACAACTTATTATAGTCAACTGACAAAAGAACATTCTTTTTGCATACTCACCTTATAAATATATTTTTGGGTGTGTGTGAATTCCCCTCATAAATTCTTCAGCACCCTCGACACTGATTTTTTTTAGAGTTTTCATCACTTCACGACTTTCTTTTCTAAAAAGGGAAAGCCATTTGAAAAAGGAATGGTTTTTATTCAAGCAGACTATGAATTACGCGCTTTCACTGAGGTTTTCCTCTTCACGCTTCCACTCGTTCTACATACCTTTTCTCGGGAATATGCTGAAAGTGAAGTCAACCGAGGACCATAAGAAGAGGAAATAAAATCCAAGGTTGAAAAGCACGGCATAGGTGATGATGCATTTGGAAAAAATATAGATGACAAAATGTCAGTGAAAAGAGCAAGCCCCATTTTTTGGCTCATTGATCATCACGCTAAAATGCAAAGATGGGTACTTATATAATTTTTCTAGGATTCATCCTTGCAAAAAATACGAGTGGTAGTTCCAATGTTTATTCATTTCATTTCGGGATGAGTATGCATGAATGAATGAAAAAGACAAACGGTGAATAGTCACAGGGAAATGGTTACGACACATTTGGAGTCGCGTTCGTTGCCATCATTAACTGAAGATGAACCATCAAACTGAATTCATTCAAACGAAGAGGGTGGCTTTGCGAAAATCCTGAAATAAAGGCTACTTGAAAGGTGTTTTCCCTATCTTCATAATCCAGACGACTAGCTCAGCCTTCAGTTTCCTTTCACTACGATTTTGCTTTGATAAACCTACAAATATTCATTATTCTCATACTTAATTCCATACAATCACTTCATAGGTAGAAACTCTGGAAAATAAGTTGGTAACGGAAGGAATATACAGAACCAATAGAAATTGGACCATCTACTATCTACTTTGGGCGAAGGATTTCATTGAAAGGATTGTCTATAGTGCATTGCTCATTTTTAACTTCCCCTTGAATGCAAAATTTGTAGGGGAAAATCATCCTTAGATTTTGTCTTAAGACAACACTTGGTTGCATAATAATGAGGAAACTTGTTTTTCAGCTGAATGAGTACCAAACATGAAATGAACGCTGCTGTACAGTGATGATAAAAGCGATATGACATGATGCAAGCACAATATAGGTATGCTGTGAAAATGTAGTTACCTAAATACTATAGGGAGTTTCTTCACCACCAAATTATTATCCTCTCTTTCTAATTTCTAAGCTCTTCATTATGGCTATAAGCTCGTGGGAAGAGTTGTCCAACTTTTGAAAGTTGCCGCAAATAAGTAGTCTTTTGAGTCTTTTGTATACATTACCTCAACATATGAATATGTGTACCCGAATTTTCTCTAACTTTCTCTTGGCATTTCTCTGAAACAGCAGAAAGTTACAATCTTTCTTGTACACCACTGCAACAAAGTATCAGTATCTCATCCACCCTTCCGCACTAATATAATTCCTTTATTTATTCATTTTGTTGACGACGAATTCATAAGGATGCTCATGTTAAGCACATGAATAACTTGTTATGCACAATACCTGCCCAAGCACGGAGGAAACATGTGGCTACACATAAAATCAGAGTAGTTCCAGAGTGACAGTGACACTTGACTTGATTCCTTTTTACTTACTCTCTAACATGTTTGTCTAAAATACATTATACATGAAGGTATATAGCCTCATAATACGTGCTACTACATTATATTGGCTGAAGAAGAAAAAAAAATGAAAAAAAAAATCTCGGCTAAGCTTGCTAAGAAAGGAGCGTTTCGCCTTGAACAACTTTTTGTCATTTACAAGGAGACATACAAGAGCTCTTTGTTCGACTTTCTGCTTGTTTCAATCCACCTGCCTGGTTGCTTTCTCCCGTCAAATTATTCTGCTTTTTAGTCGACGTTCGTGTTATTGCCAGAGCCTATTTTTTCTTCGCAATTTTAGCCAAAGCAAGGGTCTACATGTGTGCATCTTTCTTTCATAGTATTTTCATCTGAGAGCGGTTGTTATGCCTTGTCCTCCATCTCATCTCGTCGTCAATCTCATCATCGTCATCATCAACAACATCATCAAATTTAAGATACTTTTTCCATCTAATATCTACATCGGGGGAAGGAATGAATGACGAGAGAATGAAAAGTAGAGCGGTGCCAGAAAGAAAGGAGTGAAGACTTAAGGATGTTGTTACCTGTCTGTCTATTGCCGAGATATTGCTGAGTGAGTGGTCCTTTTTTATTTTGCTAGAGAAGGGAGGAAAAACCTTGAGAGAAATACAAGAGCAACTACACTCTAGCTTATGCATAACAATAGCATTACTAACAATAGAAGTTGTCTCACTCTGTTTTTTACCAACAATTTCAAAGTTTCAATGACAATATCCCAACGTCAGAGAGGATACATTATGAAGGAAACAAATTAATGCGGTGGTTATAACTTGCCGAATGCTAGCACTCCTGCGTGCGTGTGTGCTCCTGGATGAAAGTGGAAAACTGGAAAAAGTCGAAATGTAAATGTATGCATGCGCTCAGCCGTAAAATACAATAAAAATGAAGAGGGTTACAATATGGGGAAAGAGACGTGAGAGATTGTTACTTCATTTTCTGTTTTACGTATACATAACAAAGTATAAAAAAAAAACTAGCAGGAAAAAAAAGTTTCATAATAGGGAAAAGTAAAGTGTAAGTAGTGTACTTTCTCGTCTCTTCAAAAAGGTAAAGCTTGTTTTGAGAGGAAGAGCTAATGAATTCATCAGGAAACTTTTTAAATGCGAGTTATACCTAAATGTACTGTGCTACTTAGAGTGATGTAGGATTGCGAAAAAGGAGAGATGTTTGCTTTGTAGAAAAAGAGAAAAACATCCATCCGTCTATCCACCTGGTTGATTTTTCTCTCATTTCTTAGAGTTGAAATGAGCAACATATTTGTGCTTACTTGTTATTTGTTTTTTACGTGATGTCCTCATCGAGTCTTTCGTTTGAAATGTAGAACAAGCAAAATCTAGATAAGTTGGAAACATTGATTTATATCATGCCCTCGTTTTTATACGAATGACACAACTATCATATTGAATAATATGCACTTGTATATCTGTATACTATTATTTATTTTATACTTTTAGCGCTTTTACGCATGAAGCTTACAAATTGACAATATAACTACAACATACGAGAAACGGAAATGTGTAATGAATTATTGTCGCGCGTGCATGAGATCTTGCTCAGATAGCTATCTAGTTTCACGCTCACACAATATTTACAGAGCAGGATGAATAATGGTGCATTTCTGCTTTACTTAGCCGTCTTTAATAGGCCCTTAAATTCATTTAAACAGGCTTGCTTCCTTTTCAATTCAAGTATCACTTGCCTACAGCTCTACTCACGTAAACGCTAACTCTTCTATGATGAAGTCAGCCCTGGATGAAAAATAATGTAAGAAAATAGAAATATTCTACTGTACACACGCCACGCGTATAAGTAAGTGAAGGAAGGAAGAAGGAGCACAAGAGTAATCTCAACCAGTTTCTGTAGTGAAAATTCCACGAAACGCATACAACGCACGTTTATAGTAACCCTAATATTATGTGTGAGCTTATAGTAAAGGCGACCATGGAATAAACACAATCTTTTAGTGTCCTCCTCACTTTTCTTTGTCGCCTTCATATTAAATGTTAAGAAGATCTTGTTTCCGACATTTGACAAGTTACATCACCAAGCTTTTACCCCATTTTGCACTTTTGAGATTTCCACACTCAGGGAGATATCCACCTGTCAAAGAATCAAAAGGTCTATATATTGACAAGAAAGAACAGTTGAGTGGGCTGCATCCTTTTTCTGTTACACTATTACACAGTCTAGCTCTCACATCTTGTGACGCCTTATACCCCATCATCTTTCCTTTTTTCGAGTAAACCATACATAATAGACTATCTTCCTGTCCTTCCTTCACACATAAACTTACACTCGATCCCGGCGTCTATATCTTATTCAGTCAGGCTCTTTTTCCTTGGCTATGAGAGACTTTGTTTTTTGCTGGTAAAGTTGGGATTTTTCGTTGAAAATTTTATTTTATCTCGTTGAGTTTTAGGTTGACGCAGTAAATATTTTTCGGTTTTGAGCCTTTTATGAGTACCTATTCTCCAATTGAGGTTGGGAACTTGGGACAATTACCTTTAATTGGATTTATGACAAGAGCATTACCGAAATGTGGTTTGACGTTTCTTGTTGTTGTGTCAGTTTCCGGTAATTATTAGTGTCTAGTCTTACAGTATGAGATTTCAACTTTCATTGTGAAGAAAGACAACAAAATAACACATTTGGTCTGAGATGTTCAAAAAACAAAGTCTAACTTTCACCATTGTTCATCCTTCGTCATGTATGCACTACTTACTTTTTTGACTTGTTTTTCCTTTTCATGTAATTGACGTCATTGAAAGGATTCCTGCAACTGCTATTAGAATTGAAATCAAGAAGTTCCTTCCCTTTCATCATCAATCCTGTCATCTGCTGTTTTTTCTTTGATTTCGATTTCCTTTTCTTCTTGGTAAACAACTGATGAATGATATAATCAGCTTTTCCTTTAGCTACTTTATTTCATCTTACGTGAATCGGAATTTTTATTTATATATTTTAAGCAGCATAGTCAGCAAAGAACGGATGGAGTTTTCTGAAGGTAGGTAAATTTTACCGTAATTATTTTCAACTTTTGCGTTATCCCTTATAACAATGTTGTCATTGATAGTTTATTATTACATTTTTTGATACATTACAACTGAAGATTTTCCATACTTTACCTCTACCTACTAGTCCTCGTCTCAGATTTTCTCCATTTTGGCTAGAATACACATCCAAGCATCGCATCCAGCAAAAAAATCATTGATAATTCAATTTTTATTTTTGATAAATTTCCTCCTTAAGGCGACTCCGAGTAGAATAGCATTTTTATAAAGAACATCGCGAGAGGAAAGCAAGTAGATGAAAATCCGGTCTTCTAACAACTCCAATTTTTACTCCATTTCCTGTACTTCCCTGCCTCTCCTTTGCTTTTCCCCTTCGCTCCGCTCACTTATTTTTCTGCTTTTGATTGGAAAGAAATGTGCATGTGGATCAAGATTGCTTACGGCCGTACCATCGACGATGTTGTCGTCAACTGATAAAAAAAACTGTAGATGATGCTCTGATTCCTTTTCGTAATTCTTCTATGAAAATACGATGGATGCTCAGAGGGGAAGCTGACTGAGATTCACATCCTATTTCCACATTCTTTCCAATTCTTCAACTCTAATCATCACACAAAAGTAGTCACCCGTGCTGTTGTAAGCGCATCATAGTTTTCCAATGAAGGAAAACGCTATCGGAGCATTTCTACCTGTGTCAAGTTACTCATGCGATGCCAGAAGATAGCAAACCTTCGAAGAAATAAATCTACATCCTTTCTCTGGATAAATAAAACTGACGTATGTACTTCTACAGGTGGACATGTTGCATATAATATAGATGACATTTTCTAAGAATTATATTTTATTGTTTATAAGCCAGAAATCTGCCAAAAAGATTGTTGTATGCTTTAAGGTTTGTCGTAGACGATGAATCTAGAAAAACTTGTCGCTATGCTTTCATTCCGTATCACGTCCTTTGCCCGACTGAATTTACCCGACCAACCAACTTCCAGAGCGTCATTTGCCCGACTACGACAATTGCCCGCTTAACAAAAATCCAGACTAGCTTTTCGGATAAGCAATTAAGAATGGAGTATTCAACAATTGATTAATATGCAATTTAGTTGATTTAATTCATTC
>JAHZNA010003847.1:0-48020 GCA_027743935.1 Sinodicranocentrus sp. ZH6 | reverse complement strand
ATGTCCTGGATTAGTTTAGTTGGTTTAGTAGGTACGAAATTGAATAATCGACTCTTTTTAAATCTGTTGTGCGATTAGCGCACAACGGGCGTTCTAGTTGCATCATATTACTCGAACCTTTCGAGTTCCTTTCGTCTATGACGGTAAATCCATGAACGTAAATTGGTTCGCAGGTAGGAATGCGTATGGAATTATTTTTTAAACTATTTATTTGATGAAGAGCTTGAAATATAAATAGTTTGTGCTTTTGAAATGTATAATTCTTGTGACTTTCTACCATTTACACTTTTGCATTAAACAAGAATAACGGAAATAACCCCTTCTTCACCAGCAGCATAAATGTAGCAGAACAGCAGAGTGAGTCCAAAGTCTATGAGGAAAGTATGCATCAGCTATAGTTCTGCCGTTCTTCGCTATCAAATCAGAATAATATTGGCCCAGATGCATAAATTTCGAGAATTTAGAAATCCCCCAACCATTATATAGTTTATTAGGAGGGTATCCTTAAAGCTTGTATTTACTTTGTGTAAAGACACCTTAACTTGTACTAACTTTGTTGAAATTTATATAGTTACTTTTGAAAGAGAGAAAAAATATTTATTTGTAAAAAATGACACATTGTTTTTACTTGGAATTTCCCTTTGAACTGATACTGGACAATGGAGTTAGAAATCTCTATGTTAGGGCAATAAGACCAAACATTGTTTTCACTGATTCCTACCAACACATTAATAAAGTTTATTTGATTAGATAATTGAACAAATGATAGAAATCATTCTGACTGACATGATGAGTCATATATACAAGAAACATAAAGGAACGGTATATGTATCATCAAAGAACAATTGTTTTCTCCGTGGTTCATTTTTAAGTTAATTTTCCCCCCAAAATGGATGATTCTGTAGGAGTGTATCTATATGCCACCTCAAAAAGTGCCACCAGAGATGACAGATGTCCCCATTGGATTTTTGATCACCGTTTCTTTCTGTTGCTCGGAGAGATTTTCTAAATGGCGGACAGACAGACAGCACAGTGAAACAATACATGATCAACATCAACGTACTATACCTACTGCTTCATATGCGTTGTAATTGTAATGTTGTTTTGTCAACCTAAAAACGTGTTTATACAAGAGCTGGATAATTTTAATCGTGCATGTCGACTACTGTCCACAGTATAAAGATGTTTTTGCGAGGATGAAACAAACCGCATATGATGACTTGAACTTGATAACCTTTTTGATAACCTTTTCCAGATAAAATGCAAAAAGGATGCAATCCTCAGCTATTATTCACTATTCACCATATCATCCCAAACAAACTTTATGATATTACGGCATTTGACCAAATGTCCATTTACCTCGTACCCTTTTCCTTGAAAAATAAAACTGGTCCATATACATTTTTGTAGTAAGTATTCACCGTAATTTTATTCTTTATTATCAATTGGCATAAAAAGAGTTGCCTTGTTGTGTATAACATAGTCTAGATTTTTTCGTTCTTGTAATTAAATGGTTTTGTTTTCATAACTTGTAATACATATATCACTACAGCAGAACAGCTATATGACTAGTCACATTCAAGGTAAAATGTATTAATATTTTGGTTTTGAGAAAACAAGAAGGAAATGATTACGAGAAAAAATGATCGTAGTGACAGAGCTAAGAGTTAATATAAAATATAGCTGATAGGAAAATCCAAGTAGACTACTACACAATATATATTATTCATCTTTCCTATATATACCCAACATTTTATGTATATATTCAAATGAACAAGTCATGATTTTTATATATTGAAATCGGACACCAATTCTTGGCACACGGTTTTATAACAAGAATCAAGGAACGAAAATGTAGTCATTTTCAAGGCAAAATAGAACTGATAAAATCCCCACTAAATTATTTTTTCCACAATTAGTCTATAAATATCTTGTATTTCGATACGCAAGGGGGAAATGCTACAAGGAAATGTTTTTAGTAGTAATTCAGTAATTATTTCAACAGGACAGAAAGGCTACGCCCCTATCTCCTTTTTTCATTTTGCCCTTTTCCCTCGTTTATTCCTTTATGAAAAATGTGCTTCTAGCTTTTTTTATTGCTCTCTGCTTCAGCCCTTTTTCATAAAAAATTGTCGTTTTTTATCTCATCCTTATAATTAGACTTGATCAGTCATACAAGGAAGTGGTGATTTTGCAAAGAAATTATTCCACAGTCGTACGCCATATTAAATTTTCCTTTTTTTCAAAAAACAAAAAAAAATCTAGCATACAACCATTTTCACAGAGCAAGTATAAAGCTTAAGTTATAATTAGTTTGGAGAGATGATTGATTCACTTTTTTTCATTGACACATATTGACTACCTCAAGTCTGCCAAGTATGGTAAATGGGTGGCTTGTTGAAAACATTTAGCTTGGCCTTTGGTTGACTAAAAAAGCAGAAGAAAACTACATCTTCACGATTGTTCAGGATTTTATCAAGTATTATTTTAAAGCTTGACTAAAAATATAAATTTACTATGTTAGCACTACAGAGTAATCATTTATGCGATAAAAACTCCTATCATGTTTGTTATTCTTAAGTACAAACATCCCACCGGAGGAAAACGACTATTTTGAGAGAAAAAACTCGTGAAATTATATATAATTGTATTGTAAATATCAAGTACTCTTGCCGATAATTAGCTCCAAAAAATGTCCTTCAACCCTTTGAAACTAGTAAGGTCAAAGGTGACGAGAAACTAAAATAACTGTAAAAAAATAATTACACATGTTAATACGAATAAAATAAATAGTAAATATAGAGAATGAAAAGAGGGATGTTATATATTGCAAAATACGAAGAAGCGAAACCACCCTCGTTTTTATTTTCAAGTAGGAGTTGATACTGATGAAAGAGATGGCGGGATTTTTTCTAAAAATATATAACTGTGGGGTTTGTATGTCCATCAGAATAAAAACAAGCACACTTGCATACTTCCCTTGTCTAGCTTATTGTAGAGCGAAAGATTAGTGAAGGATATAATAATAGCAGATTTGCCTAATCTCACAGTTTTTCACCTTTACCCTTTCTCTGATAAAATGTTAAGAATTTGTTTCTTCCTTTTTTCAGGGGAAAAGATAAATCTTTAGAATATCTGTCGTCAATTTACTTTTCACATATCAAAAGAATAAAAAAGGCATGTGATTGGATTGCATAATGATATTTTTTAATTGTTTAATTTTTTAATTTAATCTAATAGTTGATTTCGTTTGTAATGGACACAGTTTCATCGTTGAGTGTGGTTTATTTATCCCTTAAGTTGCGATTGCGTACCCTTTAAACAAAGGAGTACAGTAAGTTGCGCTCATTCACTCGTATTTGTTTTTTAAAATTTTAAAAGAGAAAATCCCTCCCGCCAACAAAGAAACTCAAATATAAAATCCTTTCCTCTCTATAGTGAATAGGGATATAATACTAGCACGAGATTATCTTTCAAGACTTGTTCCATTCTGAGAACAGTTGACTTGAAAATCGAGTCTTACGCGAGCATTCAAACTTGACGCTGGTTGAAATGTACGCTAGAAAATAATTCAATATAATATCCTCAACTAAAATTAGTAGAAATGACTCCAATTCACCCCAACAGAGAGACTCGTACAAAATGAATTAAATCGCCCCTCGTCGTCGCCACGTGAGTAATCCAGACGCAGCTATATTTTTTCCTTTTTTTGGTATTTAGCTTCAGCCAAAAATACAACCATCATATTGTACACAACCTTTACGGGTGTATATAGAATGGAAATTTTCAGCGTGGTTAACCGATAATTGTAAAACTACTATAAATAGTTTCTACTTTAACCTTACAATTAGTGTAGTAGTTATGTCTATTAGATACATTTGTAATATACCACTGTACACCGTATAATATATATATTTAAAGGTATATATATATATATGTGTGTGTGTCTATAAATATACGCCAATATCGCGCCCAGAGTTTAGTACATATATTCGTAGTTTTTAAAACCTTTATTAAAAATGTCCGACGGTGAATAATAATATAGAAAGGATCATCATATAATATTTTCAAACGTAACCATTTTGTAAAATAAATTGCCCCTCAGAACAACATTTTTTTGTTTTTGTTCGAAAATACCGCGATAACGTAAATAGGAACGATATTTCTCTTTTTGGAAACCCCTGCGCCACTATTTTTATAGAGCAATTAAAGCATGTTGGTTACAAAAATGTATTTTTCCCCTTCCTCCGAAATTACAACATGATTGAGTAATTAAAGCAAACTCAATTTTTCTCTTACATTCTTCCAAAAGAGGGAGAATATGAGGAAAAGTAACTAAGGTGAAGATTGCATTTGGTTACGTAATTGATTGCACAAACAAACAAAATATTCAATTTAAAATTCTTCCGCTTTGAAAGACGTGTCCGCTCTGCATCATTCCCCTTTCGATGTGTCACCCAATTTTTTAAAGAACAGTTGTGCTACCATATGGGAACGGAAACATGAAGACGGAAAAAAATCTTAATCTTATAAACTTTGTGGAGAATACAAATATCCAGTCGGTTTCATTCGAACTTGCTCACTGACAGGACTCCAATTTTTGTTTTCTCTTTGGCCGTTATAAACATTTTTTTCCCTTAAAGTTAATTATAATTTTACACGCTCACTCTCCATTTTGACAAAGGGTATGGGGAAGGTTGTGCAGGTAGTGAAAGTGGGATTGATTTACTTTTTTTTTGCTTGGGAGACTTTTCCGTGTATTCTATATACAGCTCACTCATGCACACTGACTGTGAGTGAGAGACAATTTTTTTACATCAAGTCGTGTTACGTGACGTGACTGGTGACTGTTGTAGTCGCCTTTGTAATTTACAATAGCCTACTTTACAAACGGTCCGAAAAATACTAACAAACGTGTTTCCCTTTTCTTTTTATGTATAAAAAAAAGTTAAAACTGTAATAAAAGGTTGAAGGGGCAAGGACCCATTCACGTCAAGGTAGGACCCCCCGGCTCCTGCTTGATTTCTGTCACTGTAGGACCAAGTTCTCCAGGCCGTCGATCTTGGTAGATAATCTGTGAGGGCCGAGGCAGAGAGGGAGAGAGACAGAACATTATAAAGTATTCGGTTTGTTGGGAAATGGTCGAATTTTTTAAATATAATAAAAAATGTACAAAAATTACAGTGGGGTTGTTTAGCTTGCCTTGGCGGTAGTTGCCTGAGCAGCTTGCAGTTGTTTAAAAGTTTCTGGATCCAGCACCTCGATGGAATACGTTTGAATACGATTAGAATCGAAAATCCGAAGGATTTGTGGGGACTCGATGATATTCCTGGCGATTCCTCCGACAGTGATTTGATGCTGTTGTTGTTGCTGCTGCTGCTGATGTTGCTGCTGCTGGGTTTGCAAGTTTTGCAGGTTTTGCAGTTCTTGCTGCTCCTGCAATTGAGATCTGAGAGATTCGGTTTCTTGCTGGGTTCGCTCCTTCAGCTCTTGAAGCATGGTTTTCATCATGCCTGCAGCGGTCACTAGCTTTTCTACCATCTGGAAAGTTTCAATTAGAAAAAAAACTAGTTTAGCCCACTAGTGTAATATTTAGTTGTATTAATTGTTGAAAAGTTGGAAGGCTCATGAGCAGAATTCAGTTTGGACTTTTAAATTGAAAAATTTCAGCTGATTGAGAACTTTTCCCAAAGGGATTTTGATTTGTTTTCGTTTTTTTTTTCAAATTGGAGCACTATAGTCACACCTTTCCAAACTCTGAACTTGAATTGTCATCGGTTCTTGATGAAGTAGTATCAGTAATAGGGTCGATTACCTCCTCCAAGTTCTTCCATAGGTCGTCCGTCGTCACTGCCTGGTTCATCTTTAGGTATGCCAAGGGATTAAGGGAGTTGACACCGAGCGGGGTTCCGGGAGTGGCAACATCTGAAGACTCGTCAGTTGTCGAGTCTTTTGATGTGAGTCGTTCCAATTTGGCTTTGCTCTGGTCATTTGACTGATTCTTCCGTTTTCTTTGGTAGGGTGTAAATGGTCGGATAGGTCCGGTCTGGAAATACAACCCCCACAGCAATATTAGCCATTGTAACAAGAAAATTCAAGTTTTCCTCCACTACCTTTCGGCTCCATCAATTTGGAGCAAGTGTCCAGGGACAAGGAGGAAAAGGGGGTGGGGAGTAGAAAAGTCACCAAAAAATAATAAAACAATAAGTAAAAAATGAAACAAAAAAGATTTAGGCTCTGACTCTTACTGCTGCAGCATCATCCACACAATTGCGGATACAGCCTCTTCCCAGGTCAGCTGCGAAATATTTTGTTGCTGCTGTTGCACTTTATTTGACTGCTGCTGATGAACCTGAACCTGAACCTGATCTTGCACTTGAACATGTTGAACATGCTCCTGTTGCAGCTGTTGATGTTGAAGTTGCTGTTGAGGGATTTGGTGTTGCTGGAGTTGATGCTGGTGGTGGGCGAGAGAATCTGGCTGAGCGAGTGACACCGAAATTGCGGTTGCAGTCGTTCCACTCTGGAAATTTAAAAACAAATAAATATGGATATAAGTATACAAAATAGGATAAATTTTCAACTTTCCCTTTTGACATAGTAAAAGAATGCTTTAAATTGAATTGATTATCGTACAGGGTCTCCATCCCCAATGACGGTGTAGGGGACAACGGGAATGGTGATAATGCTCGCGGTAGTGACGTTCGCCCCGTGCGGATTATGATGATGATGAGCAAGTTGGCCAAGAGGATCCTCGACAACAGTCCCGTCCTCACAATCCACCTTAATCTGAATCTCTGTCGCGTTATCTGTACAGCTTAGATTCGGATCCTGGAGGACAGGAACATTGACATTGACTGGAAGTGAGACAACAGGCTGCACAGGGATGGAGACAGGGACCGCTCCGTCGACCAGCGTATGAGCAGAATCCCCATCTCCCTGATGGTCAACTACACTGACTAGAGTAGCATTTCCCGTTGACGTGACGACACCCGGGCCACCGTTGCATGTCGGACCTCCAGAAGCAGTCAAGCAATGATGGGTATGCAGGCACTGCGCCGCGTGGTGAGGATGATGAGTGAGATGAACTTCTTCTTGGTGATGAATTATCGTGGGGGCTTGGTGAAGGGCAGAACTGTCCACGGTGATCGTCCCATTTCCCGTCTGCACGCCGTTCGTCCCAGATGTCGTCACGCAAATCACATTTTCAATCTGCTGCACTGACACATGTTCATGTTCCGTCTCAGGTGTCTCATCGGAGATTTCCGTGTCCTGGTCTTGATCAGTGATTCCTCTCACCTCGCTCTGTTCCGACATAATTCGGTAGCCGTCGTCCCAAAACACCACAGCCAGAGCAGTCAACTGGAGATACTGGCTTCACTGTCAAAATACAAAAACCCCGAGACCACTTCCTCAGTGCCCTCCAAAAGACCGCTTTCGTCCCTCCTCCGTCACTCGCTCTCACTCCGTCCCGTTCCTTATCACCTGCACTGAACCTGTTCCCCCACTCGCCACCAGCATTCGGCCACAACTCCTTTGTCTCAACGAGTCAATGTCAAGTACATGTGGAGTGGAGTCACGACTTGAGCCAGAGTCACAGCCGCTCATTCACTTCCCCACGCGATTATCACACCGACGACAAATGACGACGACGGTGAGGACGACGGGGGAAATTGTAACGGTGTTGTTAAAAATCGGCGGTTTGCGATTTGGATGGATGGATGGGAATATATTTGTCTGTTTTTTCCTCTCTCCCTCTCTACAGCCGTTCGTCGGAGGGTTGTCCAACAATTCGTGGCCCAGTTGTCGTCGTTCGGAACAACACCACCAATTCAATAAGCATCACTTGCCGAACACTTTTTTCCCAACTTTCCTTCCCACTCGCCTTGCCAGAGAACTGATAGAGGCTAATATATCGGCAAGGAAAAGCAGAGCAGCATTCCTGCTCCTGTTTTTTCCTTTTCTCTCTCTCTCCCTCTCTCTCGTCTTCCAACGTTGAATATGATGATGCTGGGGAACCACTAGTGGTCGTGATGTAAGTAGGCGGCGGTGACGACCGAGGAACACTTTTTGGGCTCCTCAACTCCTCTCGGGTGGATCGCTCTATACAACACAAGGATAAAAAGAATATTCCCAATGATTCCCACCGTTTCAAAAGAAAGGAGAAAAAAACCACAAATCCAGACTTTGAGGAAGAGGCTTGTATCACCGGCAGGAAATCTCATCACACAATTCTCAACCCGTCAGAAATTTTCTCAGCCTCAGGAAATTTCCCTACTTTCCCTATGTGACAAAATCGGAAAAGCCAGCATTATTAGCATCATATTTTCAGCGATGATGGAATAAGCAGCATAATATATAATTGAACGAGGAGGTCCCTATATCCTGAGGTGAGTATATACTTATAAGGGAAAACGAGCCCATGTATAAAAAAGCAATATAGCACGAGCTGTGCATCTACTAGCTTAAATGTATTATATCCATTTCTCTCTTTCAACTTCCCCTTTTCACTCTACTTCAACTCAGCTTGTTTCAGTTTCCTTCAAGGAGAGAATATCAAAAGCGTACATGGATGGAAAAGCAAGAGAAAAAATGTATGCCTCTATGGAGGGTGGATTCAAGTAATATTTGAGATAGGATGGGATATATACGGAGAGAGTGTACTACTAGGCAATGTATTTTTTCCGGCTATTATTATCTTTTCTCGGTGAGCCTAACCCTATACACAACACAATCAACTATGAGGGAATGGACGGATATACTCAAAAACTTTAATATATGTATGTATGCCACAACTCACTTGAAACTTGCACTCACTTGCTTCCCCTATTAGACGAAGGAAATACTAAGTAGAAGGTTACAAGAGCTTTTGTTGCTGGTCGCTCTTCTCCGCTGTAAAATTTCTCGTCGTCTTCGGCTCGACAACAACAACCGACTGTCGGACTTTCGGAACAAGCGACGAATGTAGTCGACCGAAAATACGGGGGAGAGAGAGAGAGAGAGAGAAAATATATATATCCTTTGCCCTTTCCCATTTCTCCTTTCCTTCGTATTCTTACTTATATAATATGCAAGAGTACGGGAATGAAAATGTAGGGGGTTTGCAGAGAATACATGAGTATAGAATAGAGAGAGAATAGAAACCATGAAAGTTGCTTCGGGTAAGAGAGGGAGATAAAAAATATACAGGATACCCGTATTTTCTCAGAAAATATTTGGATAGATGCCCTTGTGATAGAAGGCTATGTAAATAAATTGTGAGCAGTGAACGGCTTCATATTAATTTAAAATCAACTAAAATTGCTAGTTTTTTAAAAATTACTAGTAAAGCTACTAGGAAAAATACAAACTGGATAATTTATGTAGCTATAAAAAATGAGAGACAAAAATATGATCATTAGCTTGTACAATCATTCAAATAAATACAATCGTAATTTGATTTTATTTAAATCATGGGGCACTCAGGTTGTAAGCCATTCATGCCAACGTTATAGCTTCTAAACTAAAAGGGGTATCCTTTCCAAATCCGGGTATGCTACCCTTGCAATTGCCCCCAACACTCCATCCCACAATGGAAAAGAAGACGCATGAGAAGTAAGCCTTGAATTTTTTCCTATTATAATAATTTTTATGTTGTAAACCATATCATATGCACATGCACACCTACCGGGTTCCACTGCTGGAAAGCTATCCTCTGCATGTAAATATAAAAAATACGGGAGAGAAAAAAGCCCTACCCGTTAACAATTTGAGCTCGACACGAGCCTCCGTTTCCCAGGTTGTTTTCGTGTACATCAAATCCAAATCCACACACATACCCCTTTACTCAGAGACATGGAGATAAATATAAACAAAGTTGTACATATATCCCTATTTTCTGTTTCTTCCATTCATACGAGAAAGATAATATCGATGAGAAGACATGATATGAACAATGTATAATTCGAGACTGTTAGTCACCTCAACTCTGGAACATGCACAGGCTCCGTTGGGCTCCCATTTTCTGGTTAGAGTGAGCACAAGCAGGACACACACATCGGGCTCAACTTTTCTCTCCCTGAAACAATGTTTCAACCTCTCTCGGTGCGGTTGGGAAAAAAGGGGAAAAACCCGTGTAGGGAAACTTGCTCACATAGTCACTCACGCATACATAACCAAACTCCATAATATATCCATGAAAAACATGAAGCAAAGAAGGGATCTCTCTCATTTTTATTTCTCTCTTACTCACTCACTCACACATGCACAACTACAGAAGAGGAAGCAAACTAAGATATCTTTCTAACCGCACACACACATCCACCATTCGAGTTCTGTTCTCCTCTCAAAACTCCTCTCACCCTTTCCTTGTTGTTGGTACAGGGAAAAATATTTATTGCAATAGTCTGCATGCTATATATATTATGGATATATGAGCAACTACTAATATATGCTTTCAAGTTATACAGTGAGAAAAATGTACAATTTTACTGCATAAAGTGCATAACGGAGATTTGGAGAGGAGGAGAAAAAAATTTCTTGTTCGAATGGAGAGCAGCAGCGTGCATATCATTATTTAAAAGTTTGTTGTCACGTACCACCAACACTTTTCATATGACGGGGATAAGAGCATGCTTTAAGAAACTTGCTTGTGAAACAGTCATAGCAAAAATTAGCATATTATTTCCCTATGAAAAGAGGATACACGAGTACATAACATATTTTTTTATGAGTTTTCTAGCTTGGATGGAAAGTGTTGGATATTTACTTGGAAAAGGATGTAGTGGTGGGTGGCTTCTTGGAGGAATACTTTTTTGTTGTATGTCTTGCAACTTTTTATCTTAAAGTTTAGCTCTAACACAAACATATCAAGTGGAAGAAGATGTCATTTTAGCTAATTAATTTCATATTGAGTATTTTCCCTGCCTTTAAAATATCTTTCTTGGAAAATTGTGTTGAATTTAAAAAGAAAAGCAAAATTCTCATCCCCAAAATTTTCTCGCTACATTTGCCATTTTATTTAGGTTGCATAAAAGTTTATAACGTATTATAAATATCCAGAAAAAGAAGTAAGGATAGAGGATCATGAATAATGTGAAATGTGCCGTGACATATAGCTAACATAACTTGTGTCTACACCGACTCTTCTATTCACACATGTTTCTTTGCTTTGAGGAACAAGAGCATCGAGCAGGAGCATGATGGATAAGACAATATTGCACAAGCCAAGAGAGTAAGCGACTACGCAATATTATTATGATGAGGAGTGTAAAGTGGAAACTCAAATATACTAGCAAGAAAAGGCTATCCATACTCTCGTAAATCAACTCATAAAGTATATAAATACATCAGTATATCAGTGAACGACGATGGTTTTCTTGTAAAAATATTACGTATAACTTCATCATCAAAGCCTTCTAATCAAACTTCCGGTTTTATGCGATTTTAAGAGGATCGGATGAGGTGCTAGCCAAGCTTTCTCAAATCAACTTCACAACACCTCCTCCCTCCTCTCACACCAGTAAACTGAGCATTGTCTGATGAAAAAATGAATGTGTGCAAATGCAACCAAGTAGATTATTTTTGCAAACCACAAAAGGACTTTGCTTTATGAGAAAAGTTATCAGGGATTTTCAAACTCTGGATAAAAATAGGATTTGGCCTAAATCCCACCTCAACAATGTGATGTTGTGCAATAATTAAAAATACATATTCATGTACGTCCCTCTTCTATATTAAATGTGGATGGTGCTATCCCTGCATAAAAAATCCCTGTAGGAATGATATAAGCTCGTGCCATCCTTGTCACACCCGTCAAAAAGTTTCTTGAACTGTGATACACAACGTGAAAGAGGAGATGGGGAGGAGAAGTAAATATTACCCAGATTTATAAATACACTCGAATAACTCACAAACACACACACACACATACACAGGCTCATACATTGTTGATAATAATATAGCCACCTCGTCAATATATCAGTCAGTTCCAAATTCCAAACAGGATACAAAGCTCGTAAATATAGAGAGCTATATGCGAAAAAGCCCCCAAAAATAAGTATAGTTACCCTTGTTGCTCCAAGTATCCTAAAGAGAGAAAGACGCAATAAACATAAAATGATATTCCAAATGTTTCCATCATATTCTAAAAAAGCATAAAAAAAATAAGCGAAACTTAGAGCATGTGCTTTAGCCACAATGCATCATGATGAAGTACACATTTTTCTCAACTTGGATCTCCTCTCCCCATAATGAAAATGATGATGACTGATGCACAGATGTGAAACTTTGAACTACTTTTATTCCTACGGCTCCCTCTCCAATAATAATGCAACATATAGGATGAGGATGAAGAAGAAGGAAAAATGCATATGCAGTACACAAAAGGCTAGAGAGAAGATGTAAAAGATGGTAAAATACAAGAGACTTCTTTGAGGGGGTGGGTATCCAATCCAGTCCTTGTGGAAACTGAGCTTTACCACATTTCCCCCTGATATTGCAAACATTCCATGCACATATATACATGTATATATTCCATTTCACATCATTAGGATGGATGCAAGTGAGCTGAAGAAAATTCCATCCTTATCATTTTTGAGATTTATGCAAAAGTCAAACCAATTTTTTATAATAAACCGGAAGAGGAAACCCAACCGATGGAAGGATTGTATGAGAGGAAAATAATGGTGTTTTCCGGTCAATCCTCATTATTTTTTATTTTAGTACTTTTCAGAATTTCATAATCACAAATTGTTTTTTGACAAAGAAATAAATATTCTTCTCTCCCTTCTTATGTAAGACTTACAATTAGAGTTATTTTAGTACATTGCTTATATACACAATATTCTGTACAATTTTAGTCTAATGTGTACACTCAATGGGATGTAGTAAGACAGCTTATTAATTACTTTTCTTATAATTACACTGGATTTCACTCTCTCCATAGTTTCTAGTAATTCATCCATGCATGCATCTTTTGTCGTTATGAGTAGCCCATTTCTTATGTGAAAGGTGGAGGATGTCTCTCAAGATGGGATTTTAATGATATTTTATCACGCCATCAGCATTATCATTTTTGAAGGGTTTTCCTCAAAATGATAATTATTTTCTCCGAGATCTCTACAAGAAATGATTTATTTTGTATCACTTCATCCTATGAAAAAACACTTTTAGTATACTCCTGTGCAAGTAGGATTTCATTGTCGCTTCCCATCCTTTATAGATTCTGCATTTAAATATATTTGTTTGGGTTTCAGTCCTCATTTCGTAGGAATGTGACGTGACAATTTTGGAAAATAGGAGGCACAATGGCTCCCTTTGAGAATATTTTTTGAAAAAAATGTCGACTTTTGGAAGGAAGGAGGATTATATTTTATTGTAAACTACAGTCAAAAACTCTCGACTTACATTTTTCCACAGTACTTTCAAGTACATACGAGCTAAAAAAATGTGTTTCTTTCCTTTGAAAAGAAACAGTGACAAATATGCTGTTATTGGTCATTTAATGTGTAAAGCCAAGATTAAGAAGGAGCTATGCTGGGAACAATAGCCATTTTTTTATAACTTGTTAAAAATAACTTTTGGCTTCAAATTCTTTCATCAGGCTTCATTTTTAGATAAAATTGCAAGTCTGCATTTTTCATAAAAAACAAAGGCAAAGCACAAGCCTGACAGTGGGATGGATAGAAAAAGGAAACAAAAGATATGTATGAATATACGGTCTAGTATAGACACGTTTATGAAGTATATGAAAAAAATAGGAGCGCCAGGTGCACCCATTACCAAGGGAAAGGATGACGGGTGCAAGTTGAAAATGTTGACAGGCTTGTCATCCTCGTCGGCAGCATTAGTGCAAAAGAATGAGAAAATAATATGTAAACTACCATCCAGGTTATCCATCCATCCATCCATTCATCTCACTCTGGTCCAAATAACTGTGCAAGTAAACATCAAGTTTGGGAGTGAGCTGAGAAATACTGAATTTCTTAAAATATTCCAACGTATGAATTCGAGAGGAACAACAAAAATTAGAAAAAAATGAATAATAGTGAGAAAAAAACACATAAATACAACCAAATTCTAATTTTTAAATAAATAAATTTCCGTAAAGGGGAATAAATGAGAAAATAAAAATTTCGACAAAAAACTACCCCATTTCCCGTTTTGTTTTTTTTAGCTTGTCAACATATTATATATTTTTTTAATACAGTAAAAGACCAGATCTTGTCGGGATTTTTTTTCTTCAATCAAATTCTTTCTTTTCATTATCATCAAATTGTACATAACACCTCAAATGTTTGTTATATAATTACCCTTATCAGCAGTTTTACACATTTTGTCAGCGAAATTCACACACACATATATATGGAAATTATATAAAGGGATTTAGATAACCAGGTGGTTTTTCTTGCGACGATGGATGACCACCTAGAAATATTTTTTTCTCTCTCTCTTCTCAATTATATATGTATATATATATATATATGTATCATATACATATATGGTTTAACTTGACTAATTCAAATATCCTACCTTTCCCATTCCTTTAGCATGAGGACTTAAATATTTTCTTGTAAAATAGGTGGTATGTGACGATGTGACTAGAGGTGGTTTCTTTTGTGTACCAAGACAACAGGAAATCACTCTCAATTATGCATTCCTCTCGACAACAGGAGAAAATAATTAGAGGAATTTACACATGTATGAATTCCTTCACCCTTTCTCTCTTTTATCACGTGACTGCGAATTACTTTTGGAGAAAAACACCGACAACGAAAATCATAGTTAATTTTATAGATTATCTTTTTCTGAGAAAAGTCAGAACGATAAAGGGAGACAGAGAGAGAGGTTTTCATGTCGTTAAAAAGTAGTACAATAGATGTTACACATATTTTAATAGTTTTGTTTGTAATTAATCCTTTTACTCATATTAATCATAAGAATAACTGTGTGATAGGCAACAATTTCCCTAAAAGGCCGAGATACTCATGTCATTTCTTTCTGTAAATATGTTAAATTCATATTCATCGTGTGTCAAGTGCTTTTATACATTTTTTTCTGGAAAATAAATATTATTAAAGGTTTGTTTTTTTTCGTTTAAAAACTCGCGAAATCCCTTCCCTTAGCTTGTTATACTATCATTTTTAGGCGGTTCAGTTTGGAAGTTTTCATTGCTTATTTTTTGTCCTATTCCCTTCTTTCCATTGCTTTCAAAAAGAGAGAAAAAAATGTGGATATTTCCCCCCAACAAATCAGCAGTGGCAGCGTTATCAATTATCAAGCTTTGGGCAAAAAGGAAAATTGGGAAAACCAGATGTACAAACAACTCGCATTTTTCTAAATACTTCAATTACCCCACCCTATTTTCACACAAAGTCCAGTCCATTTCTACTATATTCCTTGCTGCAATTTATTGGGAAAATGTGGAAATAGAAAAAGGGATGACACGTGACAAGGCAGTAAAAAGGAAAGCCACAATCTTTGTAAAAAAATGGTGCTAACAAGTGACATTGACATGTGACAGGTGGAAAGCACTGCGACACTGTCATTGAATGGAAAGAGAGAAAAGTAAACATTTTTTGTCAAATAAACACTTGTATCGTATTCAGCTAAATACACATACACCCTGTCCACATGTCTGCGCGCGAAAAATGTAATCTTTCAAATATCCCTAGTCTTGTTGTAAAATACTAGCGTACATCTATCCTATTCGAA
This sequence comes from Sinodicranocentrus sp. ZH6, assembly GCA_027743935.1. NCBI lineage: Eukaryota > Metazoa > Arthropoda > Collembola > Entomobryomorpha > Entomobryidae > Sinodicranocentrus > Sinodicranocentrus sp. ZH6. The sequence goes on along the minus strand of JAHZNA010003847.1, from coordinate 32,327 downwards.
ATCGACCACTCTCTGGGAAAACACCTGATTCCCTCCCCCAGTCTATTAATTTCCTAAATTTTTTTTACTCCTTTATATAAATATTCCCTCGACACATTGGAAACATTTTTTAAATTTAAACCTTGCCACTCTGTGTATAAGTAGGACGGTAAAACTGTTCAATAGTATTGGTAGATTGTTTCAAAAACAGAAAAATCCTTTTCAACGGACATTATCGGAAATATATTTTGTCAGCCTAGTTTTGGTTTTTTACACCTTAAATACACCTTTACTTTTAACTCTCATTTCAAGTATTGTACGAGTATACGACTATAATTTTTTTGGTTACATGTACTCTCTCATCCCGTTTCTAATGTCTATCCTCTATACTCTCCCTCTTAGTCTTAGTTGCTATGAGACAGAGCGGGATTTTTTCTAAAAAGGAGTGATTTTCCAAAATCCCAATTCCTTTTCAAACTGCTCTTGATGTCTTGATCAAAGTTAGTTTTGTCACATCATAAAAATATGTCCAGTCTTCAGTTTAATACAATCTTTCATTTAAAAAAGGAATTTTCCTCGAGTCAATGAAAAAAATCCCAGTATTACAGTAAAACAAAAGGGTTGACAGTTGACATGTACACAACTATTCACAAAATATATGTAACTAACATTTTGTTTTCAACACTTACTTAAAAATATCCTTTTCTAATCGTCAAACTCATTGAAGGAGAAAGATTGTAATAAGAATTTCTTGTAAATCAAGTTTTGTTTTTACATACGTCCACAGACTACTCCCATTCTCGTAAAATTATGTAATGAAATATGCAACAACAATTTGGTAATCTGATAGATTATACACGAACCTCCTTTTTTAAAACATTTCGTTGAACACGGGAAAGTAGTATTTTCCATATAGTACCTTACTTAAAACTGTTCAATCTTAAGACTAGTTAGTTTAATTGGAAGAAGTTGAGAAAAGGATTGTTTGATGACGTGAGAGACATGGACAGGAAATGAGATAATTATATGATCAACAAAGTTTTTAATTTTTTTCATGAAAAAACTACCATCCTCATCTCCACTTTCAACTTGACTGTAAACATATCGAGAGTTTTGAGAGAGACGAGTCATTTTTATAGTCGAGCTTCTATGACCATAATAATGATGACGAGTTTCTATAACGGAAAATGTTTTTTCTTCTTCGCGCTGCCTTACACACACACACACACACACACACACACGACATAACTTACATAATAGTGGCTTCCACAAAAATGGTAATAATATATAGGAATATATTTTAGCTAAAAAATATAACAGAAAAGTGTCTAATTTAAATGACTTGTTATTATACATATATATTTATATGTATATTTATATTCGTGTATACACTTGACGAAATATTTAATTACAAGTGTACGTAGATGAGGAGATGATGAAGAATAACAATTTTTCTCTCAAAACTGGGCACACACATCTATAGTCTAGGTCTAGACACTAACATGGACATGATGAAAAGCTGGTATCCAAGTTAAATTGAGTTTTTCTACATTTTTTACACATAACCACGCACATGTACACTTTCTGCTTGAAACGTTCTGCTTTAAAAATCTTAATGAATCAATCATCCTTGTAATAATTTTGGTATATCATCATCATCATCATCATGTAGAGTGACACAAGAGCTAATACTACAACATTTAATGAGTTATTTGAAATCCTTAGAGAGTTAGTTTTTTAAGGGATGACGATACTTTTGTTGGTTTGACGACGCGAGCGAGAGCGATGATGATTAGTGTTTGTGTTAAATGACTAGTTTCTCTACAAATTATTTATCTATGACGAAGGAAAATTTCTCAATATTTTTTCTCTTGTAAATGACCATGTCCACAGCTGCAGACAACTTCACAAGACACACGCACTCATTTCACACGAGAATATAGGAAATGGCTAAACTGCCCCTTCACAGGGTTCATAGACTTTGTCCGTCTCGTCGAAAGCGGACTTGATGGATTTCAAAAAGTTGGAAATGAAGGTGAAAGGGGAGGAGGTGAGGTGACATCAAACAATTTGCTCCTTTTTTATGGGAATGGGGGGTGGGGAAGAGCCATTGTTTTGCAAGCTTGCTGACGACGCCGCATGGTTGGAGGTGGCTAGTGGCGTCACCACTACGACAGGGGACGGTGCTCCAGTGTTACTACTGTTTGAGCTACTACTTCCCGAACTGACTGTGGAAGCTACACTGCTGGAGCAAACAGTGGAAGTGCTACTTAAACTTGGACAGCCTGTTTTAGCTGACCCGTTCGACGTCGGTTTGCAGTTAAGTTGAGCTAAAGGAGTAGCCGTATTGGTAGGGGTGGGGGAGCATGGTGTCGCGTTGTTACAAATGAGCACACTCCCACTACCATTATTTCCTAGAGAGGAGGAGGTGCTCCCACTTGCAACAACAATACTAATCCCAACACCTGTCCCACCTCCAGAGCTAATAATACTGCTGGCTGCGTTGTTACAACTGTTCATTAGCGCGAGATCCTTATTACTACTCGTCGGAGTGTTGTTTCCACTACTACTAGTGCTATGCGACTTGTTATTCGTTATTCCAGAGGAGGATTGCGGAGGTGAGGAAAGGCAAGATGTTGACGACGGAGGGGATGTACTCACCCCGCCATTCTGTTGCTTGCCGTTATTTCGCTGATGGTGATGGTGGTGATGATGATGATGGTGGTGGTGGTGATGGTGATGATGATGTGGACTCCCCCCTGGGGTCAAAGGACCCTGTCCAATTACTGGAGTGCCGTTGCTGCTCCCTCCACTTCCATTACTACTGGCACTTGAGCCTGGGCCTATTACTACGGTTGGAGATTGAAGCTGTGGGGTGGGTGGAGGTTGGGCGGGAACATGTGAATGGTGAAGAGACTTGTTTGGACTGCTACTCATTTCCGAGAGAAGAAGGGACGTTGAAGAATTCTCGCTTACACTTCCTCGTATATCTTTCACCTGATTTCGTACCTCATTGAAATCTCCCTCTTTGTCCGATTCGGTCTGCAATCAAACAGTTACCAGATTGTACTTTCATCAAAACTTTCTTCACGACAGAAAATCATTTTGTTTATGAAACTCATTCGAAACAATTCCAAAGCCATAAAAAAACCAAAAAAGCTTCAAAGCTCAAGTTTCCAACTCATTTCTGGGAAAAGAGGAAAAAGTTTCATTTAGCTCAATACCATCATCCATATTAAAGAAATATACAAAGCAAAATAATGACGAGGACATCAACACAAAAAATCCCCATCCTTCTCACCTCCTCCATTACATAATATCACGCGAAACAAAAACCCGAGAAAAAAACTTTTTAATAAAGCCTCCACCAACCAACTGAGGACAGAAGGGAAAAGGAGTGAAAACTAGAGTAAAACCGAGAGTTTTCCTCATTTCCATCCCCACCCGAAATTGTGTCTATGAAAATATGTACATTGTCGCCTCCACCACGTCAATGATAAAAGGGAAACCATATATCTGGAATGAATGGAGCGTATGAACTAATCAGTTATGCATGTTCCATGAATTTCCATCCTTCGCCGAGAAGGGCAAGCATTATTTTTTTCACAACGAGTCTCCCTCCTCCCATGCTTCATATTGGAGAGCATAAAGTAAAGAAAAAAGAGAAGACCATATCCCATGATATTTTTACGAGAGTAGATTACACGCCGTGCATGCCAAGACAAATAAAATGGAAATGAGGAAGGAGATAGAGACACTTGATCACATCATCGTCATCCCGCCACACCATCACCGTCACGGTAGCTCGTCGTCAACCTAAAAATATCCATCCTTTTTGATTAATATGCATGCGGTAGTGTCACCAATCATTACTATCAAACTAGCACGCAAGCAGAGGCAACTCTGTCCTCGAATCCGATCAAATTATTCTTTCCATTAACTCCCCACGCCCCTGGCAAACAACCACGATCATTTCCTCCTTTCCATCCAGAATCACACGAGCTGGAGCTAAAATCACTACTCAAGTCTGAACCCAACTGACCAACTTGTTTTGCTAAATGCTCGCAAAGGTGAAACTGTTGCTAGAGGAATGGGCTAAAGCGACAAAGTTAATTTTCTAGTATCCCAAATTGGAAAGTGAGGTGAGAGGTTTTAGCGGAAATTAGCAAGTTTGACGGTGGCTCTGGTCTCGGTCTCATTAGAAATTTAGATTGTTGTCATACACCACCTCATATTAGAGGTTGACTTTGGCTGGTTTGCTAGCCCTTCTCTGGAAATGTATGTATGCATGTATTTTTATTCACGAGAAGAAAAAAGGGAGTGAAATCGATAAACAAATCCCTTGCGGAAAGTACATTATTGGGAATGGCAGGAGAAAGTAGCCTATTAAATCTTACACCTCTCAACTTTTTCTTCTCTTTTTTTCCTTATTACGGGTAACAAGCAGCTGGAGAGTTTTCTCCTTGTCGCACAACCTTACACAGCCAATAATGTTGGCTTTTTCATGAGAGCAATCCTCCTCCCTCCCTGTGAGCCTTTTCTCCATCAATAATTTCCACCGTCATTGAGAAAGAAAGAGAGAGAGAGAGAAAAGAGAGAGGATATTTTTTACAAGACGGCAACCAGACTATAACCACTTTTTTTCTGGACAAAAAAAGAGGCTGGAAAGGTGTACCACTTTCCTTGTCATTATTACACTACCCATTTTCCACCTATTCGCAAAGGGATAATATTCCAGGAGAAAATGTATCCAAAGCCACCTGGACAGTATTAGCTCGGCATTTATTGAGAAACCCTTCTAGTGCAACAGCATAAGGTGTATTTTTCCGCTGGAAAGAAATGCATCTTCAATGACAAACCACAACTGGCAGTAGAGGAACAAAACACATCACCATTTTCTCTCTCTTGTGACATTAATGAAGTGTAAATTGTGTTGACGTCTCCACCTCCTTCCCAAAGACAAGTCAAGCCATTGGGTAATTTCGTTAGCAGAAGATTTTTATGGTTATGCTTTCATCAATGGATATTCTCCTCATGTGTTAAAGTATTACAAAGTCAATCAGCTCACAAGGAAATATGATGAAAAGCTTCTTTTTTATAACCATTTTGACTACGTTAAAGTATGTTTTTCCGAAAAAGGATCCCACCCAGAATAATTGTATACACATAATATTCCTTATTATTATTAATGATGATATTCTATAAAAGATTTTTTTTATAAAAAAGTTTAAAGTCGAGTCCTAGAGGGTATGACAAGAAAAAAATACTTGACAACAAACTCCCATCATCTCATTGTGATTGTAGTGATTCAGAGAAAAGTGGGAAAAGTTATGAGGTCCAACAAGATGGAAAATTTTATAAAAGATAAGTTGGCAATTTTCAATAACTTTTCTCGTCTGGAAAAAAAATCCTGGAGAAAATCCAGGTGTAAACATACTTGACGAGGAAAGCAAAGAGAAAGTTATTGAGACTGTGGACACCTCCTTTCAAGAAAAAAAGGCAAGAAAAAAAGACGAGAAAAAATTGCTCTTTGAGAAAACGCAACCACACCACTGGATTCCATGAAAAGACATGATAACACGAGAGATTTTATTTTTGAAAGTAAAATCCTGCCTCCCTCTTCGTGACAAATAATAAGAGTTGGGAAACTAGGTAAGAAATATAAGATTAGCATGGATTTCTGCATTAGAAACAGGGTGAAAGGTGGATGGTAGTGCATCCCTAGAATAAAATCAATTCACTCTGCAGCACATCATCTCTTGGAGAGAGAGAAAATGCTCTAAACTTTATATTTGACTTTCACTCCTCCCTCCACCGCAATATGAAGAAACGGAAGGTTCACAAAAGGAAAACTTGTTTTTCCACCTTTTCCTTGTACAGCGTGCTAGCTCATCATGCATGATTTATGTATGCATAGTGGAGAAAATGGAATATGGGGAAAAATCCGATTCCCAATGCGTCACCCGTCAAAAGACTAGCTCCCTCCTCACTCTTTTTTCTTCTTCTCTTCAGGCTCATGTGGGGCTGGAGAATATGAAAATTTTTGATTCGATAAATATTTCTTTCAGCCAGAATTGCTACTTTGGGCAATCTATATGCGGGCTAAAAGGGGGAAAATATTCCAAGAGAAATATGCCGCCTTGTCACGTTTGTCAATCTAATAGTGAAACGTCTCCATCCCGGTTTTCCCTTTTCTCTCGCTACCCTCCTCAATTTTAGTTGCAGATTGAAAAATGTGTGGGAAAACTATGGAAAGTTGTGTAGAGACATCCTTATAGTGTTTAAGATGCCTGAGGACGACACTAATGAAAGTTTTGATGGGACTATCTCCTTCGCCAAGCTAACCATTTCCTCTTTTCCCTCTCAGCTTGCCAATCATATCGTATTACTATATCACTAGTTTACTTTGAGTCTTGTTTTTGAGAACTGCATTCTTTATATGTTTTGCAAGTAGCAGCAGAGTCTGGGAAATGGATGAGGAACTTAGGAAAAAACTAATTAACTTAAAGATTGATATTTTCAAGAAAAAAGTAAAGTAGATCTATCACAAGGTTTGCTTCTTTGTGCATGTGTCCATTTTCCAAAAATAAGGTACAAAAAAGTGGGTTTTTGTTTTTTGTTAAAAAACACACATACCAACTGTTTCTAAAGAAGACGGCTCAAGAATTTGCAACGCTCCCGTCCATCCATCACCAATTTTCTCTGGGCAGACAGGAAGTGAAGAGCGTGTGTCCTGATGAATAACAAAAGGATTGTTTTCTAACTAAAAATCAAATCCTTTCTCCATCCTCACTTTTTCCCCTTTCCAAAATCTTTTTTTTCTCGCTTTGAACAAAAAGGAACACTACAATTTGCACAATACCCTAGACATATATTTTTTTAAAGACAAAGCGCACTTTCTTCTCAAAAAAAATTTGACACAGTGAATATTACATTGTAAATAAGTTTTTATATAGCAAATATGGCCCAATAAAATAATTTGGTAAGCTGACTCACAAGAAAGGAACTAAAAAATACTGTGATTTGACAAAAGACAGAAAAATACGTGTAAATTATCATGATCATAATATGCTGCTGCTGCTGCTGCTGCAAAAATTACAAATGCAATTCATGCCAAGACGATATCATTTCTTCGAGATAATGACAACACACAGCTGGATTTCATTACTCTGAGAATGTGTGTGTGTGTGAACTGTGAAGAAAAGTAAAAATAAAACTGCTCACTTTTTCTTACACTGTATTACAAGCTGAGACTACACGGATATATATATATTACACCACGACTGCAATGCAAAATGCACGAGATTTATGAAAAATGAATGTAGTCAAGTCAACCTACAGCGGAAATATGTGATCCATGTAGAAACACTATTACAATATTTTTCCCCTAGAAGGATGAGTGTTTTGAAGAAAAAAATAAAGCATTTTTTTGTGTAACAAAACAGCAAATTGTATTGTAATACGGATACAAAGAAGACTAGATAGCAATATACAAGCATTTATTTTTGCAAGAAGAACTAAAAATGCACAATTCGCCTTTAGCAATGCGTGTTTCATGCATTAGCAGAAAATACTGGAGAAAGCTTACATCTCTACAGATACCGACAAAGGAAAAGAAAGAAATAGGCAAAAGTTGGAAATCAACATTGATTGTTTACATTTCACTCCTTTACACATTGTGATTCTGTTGTAGTGTTTATATTTGTATGGGAAAGGAAATGAAAAAGAGAGAGAGAGAGAGAGAAAGTAGGGAAAATAAGGACGATTTTTTCATTTTTCTTTTCAAAACAGACTTACTTGTCTTGTCGTCGGATTTGAGAAAGGTGACAACCTTTCGGAAGTATCAGAGCCGCAAGAGGAGCTTTCACTGAGTTGTTCCGAGTTTCCAAATTTTCTCGCCGCTCTCGGCGACGGAGGTGGCGGTCTCCGGCTGCAAACTTGGGATTGAATATGTTCACAAATTCTTCGAAACCTTCGAATATTCCCAGACAACAGGATGAACGTAATAGCGTAAAGGAATTCCCTTTCTGACGTTGTCTGCGTGTGCCCGGGCGGCTTGGGGACGGGTGAGATGTCCACTTGAAAGCGAACCTGACGCTGAAACATTGCCGGGCCTGAGGAGCCCCGCTTGTACTCCACTTTGAACGACATCGGGCTTGCAACACTATGACTCAGTTCTGCTATCTGCAAGTTGTCGACGGAATTAAAAAAGAGAAAAGTAAAATCTCGAGTAAAAGGAAAATCCAAATGGGAACATATTGCTAATTAGAGAGAGAGAGAGAGAGATGTTTTAATTACCGACAAAAAAGCGTGAATTAGATCAGCCTTAACAGTAGCTAGTGGTTTTCCTCGGACTAGGATTGTATAGGCTTCGTCTCGCTCCGATCCCATGAGACTTCCAAACCAAGACCGTTTCGTTAGTTCGGGTGAGCTCTCAGGTGTCAGGTGAACTTCCTCATTGGATGCTGTAAAAAGAGAAAATCCTTGTTAACATTGTGATGCTGGAAAAATAAAAATCCTCTCTTTTCCGCTCTCACCTACTAACCCAATTTCCTGGAGAAGACAGAAGGAAAAAGGGAAGCACTCAATGTGAATAATCACTCTAGCTCTGTGCCTATCTATGCTATGGACTGACAATAAGGTTTTTAAACAGAACAAGCTTTCCCTTTTCTCTTACTTATTCTCTACCCACGCATTCTCTATTCTCAAAGTCTGTAATCATGTATTTCCCCTCCATCCCAGCTCTCCTGTATTATCCCTCAAGCGAAGAAAGTAAGGGAAAGCTGTAGCTTCTCTTTGAGTAAATCTTATAGCCACACAAGTGTAGCTTTGAGATGAGTTCAATTAGAAAAGGAAACAGAGAGAAATGGATGGATTTGGGTGCTCACTCAACATGATTAAATTCTCAACATCCTCATCATCACACACACACAACAAGTCCTTTTTCAATATTGCTCTCCTTTCTCTCCTCCTCTTCCATCCATTCTACTTGACGCTCCAGGATTTTCTTTGAATTTCCAAAGGAGACTCCTTTCCACTCGTGCATTTTCCACAGGGGACAATGGGATTAGAGGGAAATGTAGGATTTCAATGTGCCGAGTTTCTCTCTCACAAGAGGCAAAAGTGAGGAGCCGGAAGTGAGTGGGAATAAAAGAGACGATGATGCTTTCCTTTCTCCTTACAATTCTCCTTATTTTTTTCTCTTTCTAAAGAAGAGAGAAAGTATAAAAAATCTAGACAGAGAACTGATTGGGTGAAGAAGAAAAAGACGAGAAAAAAGTAATATCCGCTATCAGACAATTCCATTTTCGTACAAAAAAGAAACAGGCTAACTCTGCTCTATAACCTCTCAATTTTACCAAAAATACTTTCTCCGTCAGGATTGGACCGATTAACAGAGATATTTCGGTGGGATGGGTACACTCAAAAAACGGTATTGGGGTAAATGCCACCACGGGTGGGAGGAAAATGGAGGAATAAAATGACACAATAATGATACGTATTGAAAGAGGAAAAAAATCGTTAGAATGGAGGAATCATAGTGGAGGGAACAAAGAAAGTACTTTTCTCTTTGAATAATATTGAGTTGATAGAAGGTTAAAACAAAAAAAGGCATATTGTCTGTTTAGCTTTGTGGGAAGAATCCATTCCTCTACCTGATGATGATGGTGCTTACTCATCAAAACAATATTTAGGATGGGATCTTTTGTTCTCGGGAAAATGAAAGATGGAGAGATTTCATTCTCCATTCTGTATCATTTCCCTCCACACAAAAAAGAGGCAGGAGCATGTCACTATAGCGTGGTTGACTGGAAAGCAAAGATACTGGATGATGGGAGAAAGCGAGAGAGTTTTGGTTTGGTTGTCATCTCAAATTGGAATATGGATGAGGATCGAGAAAAGTATCTTCAATGGGAAAAAAAACTTTGTGGTAAACTGATAAAGTGATATGAAAAAAAAACCGTCACTCGACAAACTTCAAAAAGGGCCGAAAGACCGGAAATGAAAATTGCCCGAAAAGTATATCTCTCTCATTCATGTATAAAGCAAGTAAGTATGTAATCTTTTTCTCCAGTTTTAAATATTTTTTTGAAGCCCAACCTCAATGATATTTAGTTTGAAGTTTTGGGAAATCCACCAAATACGAATAATAGGTCAAAAGCCTACATCCGAGGTGACTGGATTATTCCCACCCAGTCTCATTTCCAAACAAGAATGTGTGCATGAAAAAATCCTTTTCCTGATTCTAGTCAAGATTAACCTTTTTCATAAAAGTGAGTGAAACAAAGGCGAATACAACTATGGAATCCCATTAATGTCCAAATTTCTCTGAAATTTTCCCTTGGAAGAGAAATGCGTAATGGTGGAAGAGGGAGAATTTGCTGGACACGATCAAAGGCACCCATATACATGTCCACTTCCTCAATTACATTATTTCTCTCTCAGATAATCCATAATGTGAGGCGGAAAAGGGAGAATAAATATTTCTCTGAGCTGACTCTCAGCTAATAAAAGACTGGGTGAAAATGTCGTGACATTCTCATATACATTTTAAAAAAGAGAGATTACTCTTTTTTGTTTGTTTCGCGGAAAAAACCCAAAAGCTCCCTCCCTCATACGTCAAAAGGGGAAATGTGGTGAAAGAAAAGGGGATTTTGTGAGTGTGTGTTTTTCATATAAAATCCTTTTTCCTTCTTCTTCCTTCTCTCCGTTTCCCCAGCATAATGGGTGTATTGGCCTTGTCTTGTTATGAAAAACAATAAATTTACATGTGTATGCTTGCTCCTTCCAGGCTCATGCATGCAAATTGAGTACACGCACGAATGACTTGGTCTCCATTGCCTGGAATCACATTTAGTGAGGACGTGGATCACATCCACTGGATAATAAAATACTCCATTCTTTCCACTACACCTTTCACAAGCTTTCTTGCTCACAGAAAATGGAAAAGAGATGAGGAGGAGGAGGATATAAAAAATGATAAATACTGCCAAAAAAGGGCTGGGATCGATTTCTCTCTCTTTTACACTTTCCGAGTTGGATGAGTGCTGTATATTTGATTTTTATTTCATTTTAGAGAAATTAGACTTGAAAATTAAGCCAGTCGAAAATGTTCACGGCCTTTTAACCCACTTTGTGAATTTGCATGTTTTGCATGTGCTTAATTAGATAAGTGAGTGCTAATTATGAGAAAGCTAATTTGACTATACAGTTTATTTTTTCATGGAAAACATATTTTTTTAACCAAACGAGTCGTAGGTTGACTAGGAGAAAGTGAAAAATGAGAATATCACAAGTGTCACCACTCAAGCAGTTTTTTTCTAGGAAGGTGAAAAACGAGGCTAGCTCTGAAAACATATGGGCATCTCTCTCGTCTACTTTTTTTTCTTTCAAGGTTTCCATAATGGATTTTCTAGTCAAAGAGGGGTAGAGGAAGTGAGCAATTTATTTACATTTTGTTAGCCACACTCACAGCCGGGAGTAAAAAAAAATACTAGGAATATCACCAAAAACATCAACTCAGTTCCAACTCAAGCCCACTCATTTTTCTTCACAGTTGAGCACACCACACAGTCAATTATAAATTTCTCGTTGAGAAATTCGCAAAAAATGGAGAAAGGGATTTTCCTGATATTGACACGTACCTCTTGAGAACATGAATGAAACCAAGGACTAGAATTTTTCCACTTTGGAGAAACCTACCCTTTGAAAAAAAATCTGGAAGGATGTCAACAATTTTCTCTCTGTCTCTCCATATGTGCCCCTTTTTTGTGACATGAAGTTTTGCATAATTATCCAGAGAAAAAAGGCCATTCCACTTTTTAGCCTTTTCAAACATAATCACTTCAATAAGTCTCTCTCTCTCTCTCTCTTTCTGGATGGTTAAAGCCTTTTTAAGTTTTGTAGAGAAGTTTTCTCTACAAGATTTCATCTTGTGCTTGTATTATCATCTTGACGAAAAAGCCTCATGTAATGAATGACCAAGTTGCAAAACATATTCCAGTGGAGAGAGCACAAAGCAAAAAAGGATTCTGGTTGAGTGCTCACAAGAAATAAAAGGAAGGAATGAAAAGACAAGCACAAGAGAATCACATCATGACGCTCTACTTCACACTAATTTCCTCTTCTTCTCCAAAGAAAAAGGGAGAGAGAGAAAGAACAAGAAAATATGTAAACGTGGCTACGTGTGTGTCTTTCTGTCTGTGAGTCTGTGTGCATAGCCCACTCATACCTTTTTTCCAACATGGCATGCTACATACCCCTTTTTGGACTTTCTTGAGTGGCTTTTCATTTGCTCCGCTCATTTTCAACTTGGCTGTTGAAAACATCCTCTTTCCAGGATGCGGGGAAAGAGCCTGACGACAGGAAATGGTGTAATCCTTGAAAAGCTTATCACTTTTCCTGGGCATCACTCACCTCTTATGGAAATTAGTAGAGAGTGATAAGACCAAGAGTATACACACCTTTAATTACTTTTCTCATTCAAGCCTTCTTTCGGGAGGAAAGCGGCTTTGACAAAAATACCAGATCAGTTGTCATCTTTAATCAAAAAGGGGATTGGTATTTACCATGCTAACTTAAGGAAACATAAGTGGTAATGTTCACACTCGAGTGGAGAGAAAGGAAAGTACTTTTACTTTTACTAGAGAATGCTTTTTTTAACGTGACCGCTTTGGAACGGCGGAAAAGTGTCATTTTTTAGGGAAATGGAGGAAAAAGAATTTACAGCGTGACATATAACTAAAATTATGCACCGCTTTCTCAATCCCATCGCGATTCTATTCTTTTCCGTAGAATTTTCACTTTTTCCGCGAATCGCAATGTTACTCCTTGTTACTGACGAAACTGACAAGAGGGATGTATACAAAAGGGCTTAACGTGAGGATTAAAATTTTCTCCGAAATAAGGAACCTTTCTGATGTGAAAGCATGAGAAAATGTGAAAGGTGGATTACATCCAGTACATGGGGAAAGACAGGTGGAGGCTAAACTTGTCATTCTTTTTCTTAACTCTCTCGTCATCTTTCCCACCAGACTAAGTTTCCTTGAACAATTTATTCTAATCACTTTGCCCTTCAAAAAAGTGACCAATATCTAACAACGGAATGCGTTTTGGTGGAGTCTGAACTAGGTCAAACAAAATATCATTTATAGTGTATTTCGAAGATTACGAATCTGAAATCCGTTTTCTGGAGTTGGGTCGAGACTCTAATTTTTAGTTGTTTAGCTTTTACGGAATTTTAAGCCAAGTACTACCATTTAGCAGGCTTATAATGAAACAGACTAAAAGGTGGCAAGGAATTTTACAAAATATGACTTTTAAGCTTGAGTTTTGGAATAAATAAAAAGTCAGCACTTATTTCAATGGAGGTTTCAACATAAATTCTCTATTAACTCCGCCAAACTTATTGCGTTTTACAGAAAAAGGATTCGTAATGCATGCCATTAAATAGTTTGGCCTAGTTCAGACTCCACCAAAACTCCTAAAATTTATATTATTGAATAACCCCATATATCTGAGGTGAGATCCTATCCAATCAAAAATAAAGACTCTAATGCAATTCAGAGGACACGCCTATATTTTGTGTACATGCTCTAGGCAAAAGAAAAATCCGAGGCTAGAATTTTCTTCCTCTTGTATACCCCACCCAAATACCATGTCAACCGTAATTTGTAAAGGGAGGCTTTTGCCTACAAAAAAATACATTTCAATCCTGGAAAATATCCTCTGACGTGAATCCCTTTCTAGTCAATTTGACAGGGGCAAAGATGTGAAAAAATTTGAAAGAATTTTCCACTCTATCCCAAAAAGAAAATCTCTTTGGAGAGGAAATGAGGTTGAAATGAAAAAAAAGAACTGCAGTTGCCAATTTCATCACGGGAGAATAGATTTAGAGAAAAAGAAGTATAGAGGATATTTTTCGTGTGTATTTTCTCCAAAGGAATAATCAGCCCCTGCTGACGCATCTATGTCAAGGAGAATGTACATCTGTGGGGGAAATAATATCAGGCAATTTCCTCCACAAGAGGAGCAATATCGTAAACAAGAGCATTTGTCTTCTTTCAAGGTCACAATAGTAATTTTTCCCATTTTGAGAAATGACAACAAAGGGATCTTCACTTTGTCCAATGTTCTCTTGTGAACGACGTGTGTGTCACGTGAGCGGCTTGTGTTTTGTGTCAAATTAAATTTAAACTTGCAACCTTCTTCAGTCATCACGTTGCAAGAGGGTGAACAATAATACAAGACACTTGAGACAAGCTACTTTTTTGTTGTCAGCAGCCTAATAATAAATATTTGAGGTGACACCACAAAAAATTTGATGACCACAAGAATTTCCAAAGAAAATATCTGAGATGACATCAATTTTCAATGAGAATCCCCGAGGTTGACAAGAACTTTAGGACAACTGAGAAGAAGACGGTTTTTTCATCCATGGCCCCAATTTCCAGTGGATTGTTCTCTGCACCACTACTCCAAGTGGTTTGGAGGAAAATTATTTTCATCCTTTTCAGAATTCTGAGCACAAGTGTGGCAAGTGAAAAATATAACTGAACAACTTTCCTCAATCAGGCAGAACAAAGGAGGGAGGTGACGGGAAAACGTGACAAAAGCTGGCTACAGTTTTTCCTCCGTGCCCTCATCAGTGTTACCGTTCCCTTCATTTTTTTTGCAAAAACCAACACTTTTCTCTTTGCACGTTCACCGATTGAGATAAAGCAGAAGAGGTGGGTGGGATAAGATTACAGCGATAATGAGAGCGACCCTTTTCCATCCTCGAGAAACTTTTTTATAATCTTTCTCCTTTTAACCCACCAAGAGAGAAATTGGGCATTAGCGTAAAAACTTGAATAAAGAGAAGACCTTTTCCCATTTTCAGGTTTTTCCCTTCAACTGTGGCTAAATTGGGAGTTGTGCTAGTTTTGCCACATTTACAACATCTTTGACCACATCTCCCATTGACTTATCTATATGAAATCCTAAGCTGTTATTGTACTACAAAAAGACATGATCGTAAGCTTGTCTCCTTCACAAGCGGACAAAAGTGGACGAGGTTGGTCTCACCCGGATTATTATTATATGCTCGGAGCCTTCATACTTCTTAGTTGCTCCGTCCAATGACGTCATTAGAGGAGAGGAAGAGGGATATTATGTCCCTTCTGTCATTTCACTCTCTTTCTCTCCTTCTCCCTTTCATATTAGTGTGGACGAAAGTGAGAGAGCCACCAGGAGGATATTTGATATTCGTTGTAAGTTACTAGAGAGAAAAAACTTTGCAAGGAAAATTTTCTCCATAGGAGTTTACCTCAGAGTGAAAAAAGAGCGAGACACACAGAGATATTTCCAAACACACATGGATCCTCTAGACTTGGGGACACTTAAACAAATGACGAAAGTTTGTCCAACTAGAAATCATTCCAGGCTCTAGCGCTCTTTCTGTATTTCTCTCACACGCAGCGTGTGTGGCTCTTTGACTAGAGATTTTTTCTCCTACTGGCACCTCACCTCCCAAAAATATGTGGTAGTCCCAGGCTGAGAATAATAGAGTCAATATAAGAGCGCCATTTTCTTCAAGAAAATTCCAAGGTCATCTGATTCCAATCATTTGATGTCATAATACCCCTCATAATTTCCATAAAGGACTTTCTCCCTTGTAATACTCTCCTTTTAAGAGTCTCCACTAGTTTACTAGTATCTCCAGGTATGGGTTTGACAAGAAGGATAAATAAACTGGATGCTATGTTCCAAGCTATAAAAATAATACGAGGATGTAACCAGTCTCGTCAAGGATAACGGCTCTCTGGGGTCTACAAAATTGGTATGGAAATCATGATGTGGATTTCCAGATCGATACTAGTTTTTTGTCCCAAAGAAATTTCCGTTTATGCCCCACATGGTTTCATTCTTTACAATTTTTTTCACTGGAATTTGGGAAGAAAGTGAGTCACATAATATAAACATTTTTATTACTTGTCAAACCATCACCCTGAGAATTTTTACTTGTGAAAAGAAATCCCAACACAATAACTTTGACAAGATATTTTACTTGAATGGAGGGACAACTTGGAGAGGAATTTGTGAATGGCCCTTTTCCGCTCAAAAAATAAATATAATATGCATACTTGAACACTGACCTTGCAGCTTTCTCCGATGAAATCGGGGTGAGCCGAGGAAGCTATTTTTCAGCGTGTTGAGCCTCGACCTCCAATGAGCAAGATGAGGCGAACCTGGTGGTGTCGGACTAGGAAGTACAGTGCTAGGAATGCCACCCACTTGCTCTTGATGGTGTTCATTATTCAATCCTCCAGATGAGCTCTGGTTTGCCACACGATGTGGCATCTTCGGCGAGGGGACGGGTGACGAAGGGATTGAACTCGAAAGGGGAGAATGGTTCGTTAAATGAAGACTCGGTCGTCGATGTCGACTGCAAACAAAACACACAATAGTTACAACATTTTTATTATTTATCATCAACAATCCATCAATCTTTGGATGCTTTACAGAGAAAAATAAAATCCTCATCCGTCACAACTCACAAGACAGAGAGAGATTCATGTGTAGTCGTCCTCTGCATTTTTTTACCTCAACCCAAGAAAACAAGACGGGAGGTTCAAGTCATGACAAATTACTTGAGCCCTTTCCTCATCCCATTTTCTCTCTCCCTTCCTCCCACAGTGTTTCTTATTTTCAAAAGGAAAAGAAAGAGAGCATAAGGCATGAGCCTAATGATATTTTCTACGTTTCCTTTCGCTTTGAGAAAAACAGAGCCACCTTTGTATTTTTTTTCCTTTATAAAAAACCCACACTTATTGTTCAAAAAAAACTCTCTCCACCTATTTAGAGAGAAGAGGTCAAAGTCGATATTTCAATGTTTTACTTGTTCTTTTCCCAGAATGAAAAAAAAACATGCCTTCTCAATGATTCTCTATCACGCTACTTTTCAACTTCATTCCTGTAATTGCCTGTTAAAAAAAGTGCATCTTTGACTCTAGCTTATATAGCAAGAAAGAATTTTCCAATATTGTAGAAAATCCCCCAAAATCGCATGGGAGTTTGGCTTTTTGAGACAGGTAAAAATATACACATGTTCTTTATTTTTTAGAGAGGAAAAACAAGTAGAAAAAAAGTTATCGATAGAGAGAGAAAACAGCTGCGGGAGGCGGATGTACAAGTGCCACACCCTATTTTAAGGAATATATATGGGAGCCCCCCATTGGAAAGATTTTGGAGGAAAATGTATAAAAAAGCCGTACAAGTGAAAAGTCAACTTTTTTGGGATATGTGTGCATGGTCAAAAAGAGAAACATATGGTGTGGAGAAAAATGGAGAAGAGCTAGCTCACACAGACAAGATGAAATACACACTGAGCATTGTACCATGTCTCTAGATTTCCAAGACTATTAATGATTTACGAGCAACTGGCTCTTTCCTTTTTGGTGAAAGTGTATAAGCTTGAGTGAGAGAGAATCTTGCTTTCATCATCCCGCCGGAAAAGGTATGTATTGACGGGGGAGAAATACAAAGGGAAAACTAAAAACTCTTGTTTCCTATACATAGCTAGTCATCTTTCCACCATATTACGGAGGATACTGACAAGTTCCCTAAATGCACTGGCTAAATCACCTAGTCATCCAGATGAAATGATGAGGATCATCATTTCCAAGATCTATTTTCTTGATGGAGAAGAGAGAAAGGGGAAAATAATGGATTATCAGGGTGGATAATAGAGAGAAGTGAATGAGGGGAGAAAAGAAGAATTTGTTTCTTCGCACCATCTATCGGCTCTAACGCGCCAACATATTTGATTATTTTCAAAGTAATTAGGCAAGCTTACTTGTATAAATGTCTCCGAGGCGTGATGGGAGAGCCTTCACTAATCCTGTCAAACTGATATGCAGTCGGGTTCCCGTTCAACTTATCAATCCTTTTTCTCGGTGGATCCAAACAATTATTAGTGGACGAGGAGCTGGAGTCCCAGCGTGCAATTAGCTCTGTCTCATCTTCCCTCGAGGGTTTTCTCCGCTTCCGGTCGAGGAGCAAAAAGTAAATGACTTTTTCAGTGTTATGGCTGTAAAAATAAGAAATGCCAAGGTTTCCAATAAACTTTCAAAAAAAGAAGAAAGAATTTCCTAAGCTAAAAAATTCAGGCAGGAAATTAAACTGGAGTCTCTAGAGAGAAAGTCCCGTAATTTTTTTCTTCTTGTGAACAGGCAAAAAGGTAAAATCCATTTAGGCGAGCTAGATCACATCCTCATTATCATCACCATTCTCATCATCATCATCATGTTCATCAGTAGGACGAGAAGAGGATCGTCTTTTCGACGATAATGGTCCCATGCTAATAGTAACTCTTGCACATGAACCTTGTAAGTTTTTTTTGTCTGAGATTTAAGAAGAAAAAAAAGTCTTAAAGCTTCCAGAAAAACTTTCTTTTGGTAGGGGCCCTTTGGAAGAATGGGGGTCTCCACCCAAGCAAATTTTTGGAGAAGATCCTTGCGAAAAGAAAGTAGGCTAAGGAGATCAGACACCTCTCTTGTTCTCCTCACTATTTATTACCCTGCTTTTCGCCTCTTTTTTTCCCTTGTTACAACCATTTTTTCGATGAACATCCTTTCCTCTTATTATTAGCGACTAAAGTAGAATCTAGTAGAGAGGGGTGTTGTGATACAAAAATATATTTGATATGAATATATCTCCAGGATATAGCCAACAATTGTCATGAAAAAACTTGTAAAAACTTGTTCTCTCCTTTCAATCCTCACTTTTATGTCTTTTTATCCTTTTACTCTTTTTTTCCTTTTTCTTTCCTCTCCCTCTCCAGCCTGTCTTTGTCTGGAGGGAGCAAAGATGTAATAAATAGTTGCCACTGTGGCGTCCTAATATGGGCCAAGAATTGGGGAAAAATGTAGACATTAGTGTTTGCCAGCAATTTTTCACTTTTTACTCTGCCATCATCATCAGCCCAAGTATTGTGTGAAAGTTTGCTCAACCGAGAGAAAAATGTATTGACAAGGTTTTAGCCCCGCATTCAAATAGGCGACTGCATCCAACTTTTTGCAATGCTGCATCCTTTTCTAAAGTATTATGTCGTTTTGGCTCAATCTCTCTATTGCTAAGTTGGCCATGCATAAACAAATGTTGTCGTCGTTTGACTTCTTTTTTCATGTCTGGAGGAGAAATATGGATATACGCGTATGTGTTGTAAGTGTTGGGGGAGAAAGTATAAAGAAAAAATATTAGATCTTCTAGAACAAGCGATCCATGTTGGAGGTTGGAATTTGAGAAATGTTCTTGAGAATTTTTAAGCCAATAACGAGACTACTTTTACAAGAGAAAGGCATCTCAAGATATTCCACTTTCGTTGCTTCATTTTAGGCAAAAATTTGAGATGAAAAACCAAGTTCTGCAGAGCGTGAGGGGATGCATGGGAGAAATGACATGGTTGGGGGGAATGATGATGATGATCTATGGACAATATTGCTTTTCATTATTCACACATTTTCCAGCGTCCAACTCTGAATGCGAAATCTGGCTAACGTAAAACCTCAAAAATGGAAGAGAGACCCTTTTAATATTTTTTACGCTGGAAACTGGATTTTTTTTACCTTCGGGATAACTTTTCATTTCAAGTTTTACGCTAGTCTCCATTCTATAGTCAAAGAGCATGCTCACAATGATAATACGTTTTTCTTCTAGAGAAAAAGGAGAAATGTGTCGCTATCACTTCATCCTGCTAACGAATAATACCCAAGTAATAGGATCAACTTGAGAGTTCACAAGGTGACCGAAATTTCCTCAATTTTCAAGTCCTTCTCGAATGCTTTTTCAAAGGGAAACCCCTTCACTTTCTCTTTGATAGGGAAAGTAACTTGAATGTATATATTTTCACACTTTCCCCCCACTTACTTGGGACTAAGGAGTTCTTGAATGAGTTTCTCTCTGTCTTTAAAACAGCCAAGACTTGCTATAGCTTGGAGGACATCTGGATCCACAGCGTCGGCTGAAGGGATCACATGAGTTTGGACAACATCCATCATAGGCAACTCCAACTCCAGCTCTCCTTTCCCTCCAGCTGTAACCCAAGAGTGGCGATTGATCTCGGCCAACTGGAAGAGAAAAAAATATATAAACAAACAATAGAAATACAATCTCACTTATTTAGTCGATTTTTTTCCTTGTAAAATAAAATAAAACGTGCGCCGTGCGTGTTAGCAGGGATGTGAAATGGGATTGAATTTGAGGAATAGAAGGGGAAAATGTATGAGAAAAAACGATCATTTTTATGGATGACCACCACCTCTCCACATCGTTACACTTATTTACCAAACAGCTCCTCCAATATTTGCTTTCTCTCCAGTCCATTGAGAAAAGCAAACTGGCCGGATGTCAGCTCCCATTTCCAACATTTCGCTTGAAGGACAAGCCACACGGGAAGGGATAAGGGGTTCCAAGGAAAGTAAAATGAAATCTTCCTCCATCTTGTTTTTTTGTAGAGCTCCCTTTTGTACAAGTGAAAGCGAGAGAGAAACAGTATTGAAGTGAAACAAGTCCCTAGAGACTTTCCTTCATTCCCTATTTCATGTATCTAAGCTTGTTTTTTTCTCTCCTCCTCGCTTAGCCCTTTCCCACTGGAGGGATGGAAAAAATGAATAAAAAAGGTGAACATGTCTTTTTCGCTTTTTTGTTTTTCAAACACACATTTTCCATGTCTGTCTCTTCCACACACACAAAAAACTGCATGAGAACTTTTTTTCCTTTTTTCTGTCCAAAACACTCAAAATAACGGGGAGCATGTGCAACCCTTATTTGCATACAGGTTGCATTCCTAGAAATGCACAAAAAAGGAAATGAACCGTGGAATGTAATAGAAAGAGAGAGAAAGAGAAAGAGAGAAAATGGGAAATTCTCTGAAAAAAATTCCCACCCAGCAAATGTGTCTGTACATTTTCACAATAGGTGGGAAAGACTTGTTTCATTTTTTTCCTCTGATGCCCACCTCACCTTGTTTTTTTTATCTAGAGGCACGTCCCGGATTGACTTTCCCTTCTACACACACTCCCATTCATGTAACTTGCTAACAGAGGGGAAAAACTTGAGCTGGAAGCGGAGAGAAGAGAGGATTGAAAGGAACCCCGACTAAATTAATCCTTGAGGGCTAATGGGATTTGGGATTCAAAGTAGAGAGTGAAACAGGCATTTTCCTCCAAAAACATATACACACACATATGCAGTCCATTTTCTCTGGTGGGATGGCAAAAGGAAAAAAGAACTCTTTGTAGAGGAATCCACTCCCCTAGTGTTTTCCCTCTTGTAGTTGACTATGCACCGTGGCATGCTAATAAATCAATAGCGGTTCAGTTTATTTATGAACTGGTGCATGGATTAGGAAGGAAAAATATACTTTTCAACTTGAACTTATATCATTACCACTAGTGTTGTTTATCTCACAAGAGGAGGAGGAAAGAGAAATGTTTATTTTCAAATGAGAGAATGGCATTGCAAAATGAAGCTGTTATATGTGTGCTACTCCCCTCTCGCATTTTTGGGGTGGGACTCTTCCCTGGAATTTTTATGGAGAAAGGACACATGGTCCAGTGGAAAATGAGCTAGAATGTGGGAAAGGAATCCGACTGGGAATAATTTGTTACTTTTTTCTCCCAAATAGCCTTGGCGGGGAGGGATAGGGGGAATGAGGGGTTTTGATGGGAAAAGGTAATTTCTCAATGTTGTTTGGAGAAATTAAGTTTTTTTTCAAATAAAAAATATGAATTTTTATTAAAAAGTTGGTGTCATACTTTTTGCTCATTAGGTGTTACTCCAACAAAGTGTGGTATTAATAGATAATAGTGACAATGGATTGGATTGTGAGGGATGTAGCAACACGTGGGGGTTTTGGGGGACCAATGTATATTTACATTTTGAATGGCAAGTTTAGCCAAATGAGGCAATTTGATGTATAAAATAATGATATATTGCTTGAATGAAAAGTTGCATAAAAATAAAGTAGTTCCTTTTCCCTGTTGATAATTTTGGAGAAAGATTTGGAAAAGAGAAATAGGAGTGGATGTTGAGATATAAATTGCGGTGGCGCACTAGGCCTTTACTCTTGTCTGCTAGTCCCAGGCCTAGTAGAGAACACAAGGCCGACCACAGGAGGGACTTGAAAGAGAACAAAGGAAGAGAAAAGAGCGTGGAAATAGGGACATTTTTTCACATACATGTATATTTTTCTCTTATATATAAGGTCTCTTTCTCTCTCTCCCATTCAAAATAAGAGGCTCCTTGCAAAGCTTCATCGTGTCTCTATTCAAACATGCTTTTGTGAGAGTGTGTGTGTCTGTTTGTGCGAGATGAGTCGACTAGCAGGGAACTCTGTTGTATTCCATAAAAGAGCCATTTAATTTCCCGTGAAATATGAGTGGCACCATGAGCGCCATACCATACCACGATCCCACCGCCTTCTCTATCCTCCCACTCCGCACACACACACAGACACACATGTACATACTAACTTTCTCTTGTTGGCTTCTCCGCTCTGCATAAAATCTGTCATAATAATTTTAAGAGAGAGAAAAGGAAAACTCTAGTGCCAGACACACCACCAAAAAAAGAGATGAGCCAGGGAGGGATACTAATGCACACTCTCGCATTACTTATCCAACTCATGTGCCAAGAGAGAGAGCTAGACGCCGACATGGAAGGAGAACCACATCTCTCCCCACTTTCCATAATTTCTCCCTATACCCTTTTCTCCCAGTCTTAAACTTCCATAGCTTCCGTTGCTCACTTGAAAGAGAGAAAATGAGACGTGTTAGCTTTAGCCGAGAAAACTCATAGGGTTTTCACATAAAATTCAGAAAAAAATAAACCATTTCAAAGGATATCTAGTCCAGCAGTATTTTACATTTGAGCAGACATGCAAAATCCACTTGGGCTGGGAAAAAGAACATTTTTCATTGTGATTATTATTTACTTGTTATTATTCTCCCATCCAATCTCATCTAGAGGGAGGGAGGTAGGAAGAAAATAAAAATTGTCATGTGACTCCTCCAAATAAAAGGCTACATGTATAAATGATTTTTCCCTCTTATTATTTCTCTCCACAGTCAAACTCAACTGGAATAATAGTCACTATTTTTGTAATCCCATTTGACTGTGTTTATATCAAGAAACGTGAACTCGAGACGAGGATTATCTGGAGCTCCATCTCGCTACGATGTTTTCCCCATATTTACTTAGCCACTTTCACTCAATTACTCTGTGGAAAAAATATCGATTACACATACTTTCTTCTTATTTTTCTCTTGATATAAAAGTGGAACGAGGGAGATGGCAAGGAAACTTTTGCAATTTTTTCCCTATGCTTCCTCCTCTGTCCTCTTTGGAAATGTTTTGTCGGTGGGATTTTCTTTTCCTGGTGAAAACCTTAAGTTTGCATTTTTTCTTCTCCTTTTCCATCTTGTCTTTTGAGGAGACTGGTGCAATGCATATTTCACATTGTCCCCAAGGACTTTTCTGTTTCTCTAGTGGGTAAAGCGAAAAAATGAGGATGTTGGATGTGGATATCAAACTGTGAGGAGCGGCTCATGTAGTGATACAAAATGACAATTTCCTTCTACGCAATGCATCCACGTTACATTTTCCAGAAAACATAGCATTTATGCAAGAGTCTCCACAAGACAAAAATCATTTGCTCTTTGCTAAATGCAATATTATAAAAATAATATATACATACATATATACTAGAGTGACAAGGAAACTCTCTGG
The DNA here is from genome assembly GCA_027743935.1 of Sinodicranocentrus sp. ZH6. Taxonomy (NCBI): domain Eukaryota; kingdom Metazoa; phylum Arthropoda; class Collembola; order Entomobryomorpha; family Entomobryidae; genus Sinodicranocentrus; species Sinodicranocentrus sp. ZH6. The sequence goes on along the minus strand of JAHZNA010003847.1, from coordinate 8,579 downwards.
AAATAATGTATATTCATAGAAGCAACTTTTTTCTTCTTTAGTCACCAGAGTACATCGTCCTTTCCGTCTTTGTTTTAGAGAAATGCATAAGATGATATGGACCAAGGTTTGTGTAAATAATGGAAAGTACTTTCTCCACAAAGTTTACCCTGTTTGGTAAACTTTTTTTTCTATGGGTTTTAACACTGTGAGAGGAACGCTTGTTGGGAGGATGTTGGCAAAAGTAGCAATTTGCATGCATGGCAGTTGCGGTTTTCCATTGAATGTTATATTCAAATTCTTGTTGGAGAAAAAGGGTAGATTTCAAAATATACGAGACCAACGAGTGTTTGTGAGTGGACAAAAATAAAAATGAGTTTGAGGCAGTATCACATTTTTCTCTAAAATTGCCTCCTCCCAAAGAAGCATCTTGAGAGAAAGGATATATCAAGAGAGAAAGATATTGTTGCTTTATTAAAGACATGATGGGAAGGGGGTGCAGATGGTGGTCATATCATGACTTCCATATGGCGTCGTCCTTCCTCACCACTGGGGTTTTGTGTCCTTGTACAAAACACTCAACAAAAATATTGTAGTGTAATAATACGTGTTCGTATGTCTGTTTGTTCGTTCCACTCAAACAAAATCCAAATGGGGTCTGTTTCCATCTCATTTTCTGAAGAAAGGGTTGTAAAAGCTGTATAAAACGTTTCCAAGAGGTTTCTCCTCTTTGAAAGTTTTAACTGGCGAAATAGCATCCTATTAAAAGTAATCTCCGCTTAATGACTTCCCCCGTCATGGGTTTTCTCTTTTCCAATGGAAATTGCAAATAAGGCGAAGAATTAATTATGTAATTATTTGATTATTACTATTAGCATTTGCCCCGATTTCCTACTCACTTTTCGAGAGAAATTTTCACAATCATTTTCCCCTTTCACTCCGACGAACAAAGCTAGATGGCTTTCTCCAGACAGATTTTTTATTCTTGAAGTGAACTTCTTGAAAAAGTGATTTTCTCCCACCCGCTGTGGATTATTGGCAAGGCGACCATTTTCATTTCATTATCAGCAATCCCATTCAATTTTCATAGGGAAAAAGGGAAAATCTCTTGGTAGGGCAAAGTTTGATTTACGAAGCAAAAACTTTCTCTATCCATTTTTTCTCCTTTCTCATCCTCCTCATCTTCTGTGATATCCTTGATCACTAGTTTTTCTTTCCGCTTCAAACTTTTTATTTATTATCGGACCCTTTCTTTAGTCTGTCCTCCACTGGGAAAAAATCAATCCACTGCAGAGGGAGGATGGGGGGAAACGAGAAAAAAGTTTTAAATTGGATGAGTTTTAATTAAACAGAGAATATAAGACGAGAGATGTTTTTGCCATGGTGTCTACCATTCTAATTACTTTTTTTTTTCGTTTTAACCTCCCCAAATTCACACAAATTTTGCATAAAATTCCTCTGAGACAAAAGAAAATTTAGTTTGAAAATGCAAAAAAATAAAACCTCCAAACCAAAAGCAACATCGAAGGTAAAAAAAGACGTCTACGAATTTTTTTTTCCAAGAAAATGGAAAAATGTTGATTACGTAGAACAGCCCACGCGACGTAGAACCTCTTCTCTAAATCATTGATGCCGATAGGGACCTCATCTCTATACAATATCAGAAACAATCTGAAAGGAAGGATTTTTTGGCAAGGAAGGATTTCCCTGTTTAGGAAAATCGAGCGGAAAGCGAGAAAAGGACTTTGTGTTTCCTTTTCTTGTCGTAATTGCCTACCCTTTTTTCTCCTCCCCTTTAAGCCTCAATGGGAGACAAGGAGAGGAGCGTGATTACACTAAAGAAAGATATACAAGGAACTTTCATGTGTTCCGTCTTGTCCTTTTTTCAACAGAGAATGACTCTGGAGTAAAGGAAAGTACATAAATACTCCACTCCAATGTAGCAATCTTGAAGTTTCTCATGGAGAAAGCAAGGAATGTTGATACTAGATCGAGATATATTTTCCTCCTCTGCTCTGTTTGTACTTAAGACTTGAGTGAAATTTAGAAAGAGTGTGGTAAGCAAGAGGGGGAGAAGATGGCTACCAAAGCTATTACTCCTTTCTCCAGAGATTCTTCCGGAGATAGTTAGCCTTTGAATGTTACACACATTTTCTCTTTCTCTTGTACAACCAACCAAGTTTCAACATCTATAAACAAAAAGACACAGAAAGAGAAATACTCCACTTGATTTTCACTCGGACATGAAAAAAACAAGTTGTGAGAGTCATGCTCACCGCAAAATTTCCTCGTAAGGAAAAAAAAACATTTTTTCCACTCTTCCAAAATAACTCGCTTTTTAAGAGTCTAAATCCTTTTGCAAACATTTTCACCATCTTACATCAATACAGTTTTTTTCGAGAGGAAAACACAAAAAAGAAAATACATTTTCAAAATGCATAAAAATTTACAAAAAAAATTATCGATTCCAATAACTAAACTTGTACATTGCATACAAAAAAGAGCAATGCCTAAAAAATATTTTTTCCCTCAATCACAAGTCTACTGAAATCAAGTTGACTAGGGCTCTCACGCACACAATCTTCTCTAGAATGTCTGCTCTTTGATCTTAGCTTCTTTTGTGGAAGAAAAGGACTTACCCCGTATGAGGGTGATCTCAAACCCAAGAATAAAAGCACATAAAAATTCCACAGAGAAAGTAAAAAAAAATCTATATGAAGCTCTCATCATACTCATCCTACTTAAGCAACCTGAGTGAATGCATCTTTTAGACTGGAACGAGTTTTAACGAGTCAATATGAAGGAAAAAAGAGATGTGGTTATGAGACTGTGAACATAAGTAAATGTGAAATATCTGTGTATTTTCTCTCGGCGAATTTCTTTCTTCATTTTCCTAAAAGGAATAAAGGTTGAAGATGGAGAAAAAATGAAGATAGCATGTGTATCCTTGAGCAATAAAATGGAGGATAATTTTTCCCCTCCTTTTCCATCTACAAGAGTAAATATCTCGAGTGGACTTTTTCCTTTCTCCTGTCTTCCTCCTTTCAATGGAATATCCTCCATTAAAGTATTATCGTCATTACTCGTGAAGAAAGAGGAGGATGATGATGAGGATGATGTGTGTAGTTGAGGAATTTGCGAAAAGCCCATTTTCTCCAGCACTGGAGGAAAAAGAGTACAAAAAAATATTTCCAAGAGAAAGCCCATCCTAAAAAAAACCATGTGTGTGTGTGTGTGTGTGTGTATTCTTGATCACCTCGCATGTCACGTCCACACCAGTCCTTTCCCATGTGCATGCATTAGAGGAAACGGGTGAAAAGAATTTCCATAAAATTTATTTGACAATTATTATCTCTTGCTAAGGAGGACATCTCAGGGAATTTGGAGGGGAATGTGGATCGAAAAATGCTGTTTTTTCTCTCCTTTCGTCTTCAATTAAATTCTAGTTTGCGAGGATTCTCTCTTTTTTCTCTCCACTTTTCAACCTGATTTTTTCTCAGAAAAGGATAAAAAAAGAGTGTGCAAGACACTCCAGCCAGTTTGGAGGGGACATGAGGAGGGAAATTGTCTGGAAGAATGATATTCTTGAGGAATTTTTTTTCGCAACTTTTCTCCTCACTTGAATCCATTCACGGAGGGAAAATCACTGATAGGGGAGATAGTAGCAATAATACTCCCTACTGGTATATATTTATCTATACCGTTTTCTCTCCTAAGACGAGTTTTTTTTATTCTCCAGTAGTCTAGTTTTTTCCCCTGGTTTTCACCAGTACAAAATTGGGCCGGGTGGGTGCTTCCTAGAGAGAAAGTGTGCGGGTTAGAGTGTATTGTTGAACTTGGCTTTTTACAGCTTCCATGGAGCCAGGATGGAGCAGAGGATCTGGAGAAAAGCCAAGGATAATGATATCATCACGACGAGTAAAAAAACATAAAGGAATAGATCCAGAATGATCGTCCCTCCATCTTTCCCTACTATTTTGTAAACTATGCAAACCATATATATTTTTCTTTTCCTACTATTGTGTAAACTATATATATTTTCCTTTCTCCATAAAACATCCAGGATTGAGGATATTCAGAAAAAAACTTTTAGATCATCTATCCATGTATATTTCCTCTTTGCCAAATACACACAAACTAACATACGCTAGAAAAGTTAGTGGATTTTGACTAGCTCTGCAATTTCCCTGTTTTCCTCCTTCTTCCACAAAACACTGAAGAGAGGAGGAGAAAGCATTTTTAGTCAATAATATGAAACCGGATCCTCATCTACTTGTCTCTCTTTACGTTCCCCAGTAAACGTTAGTCTATACAAGGGAATATTTTTATTTTGAAAAAAAAAACTCGGAAAAAACAAGCCTTATCCATATTCTCCCGTGTGTAACAATAAGTGATCACATTTCATCACGTGTGATGGTTACAACTGGAAAAAGCAGAAAAAAATGTACAAGAATACAAAATAAAAATCTTGTCGGGTATCCCACTACATTAATGGGATGGGTATGGTTCCAACATGGGAAATACATGTTCACAAGAGTACCCCAAACTTTTATAGCTTTCTCCCTTCCTATAGGAATATCTGAGGAGAATAGAGTGCACTAGATAATACCCCGACCTCGTCCTCCTTCCTTGGATAATACACAAGGAGATATTACACCCTTGTTGGGAATACTACTTCTCCTTATACCAATACTGGAGTGTATATCTCAACACAAAAACTCATGCCATTTCTTTCTCTCCAGTGTGTTGAGCAATACACAGGATATATGATGATGGTGATCATCAGCAATTTTTTTTCGCAATGCCATCCTCCAAAAAATAAAAAAGGAGTAAACATCATTCTCCTCGTTGTTTCTATTTCCCCAAATTTCTTTACAAGGGTGGATCCAAGCTTGGATAAAACTAGTTTAATTTTTCCAGCTCGTGGAAAATGTAGGGAGAAATCTTTAGAAAAAAATCATAATAACCCGCTTTGCTTTCATTCTTGAGCAGGATTTATTGTCGGATCCATTTGGCAGGAAAGCATTTATATGTAGTTTTTCAGAGACAAGAAAAAAATGGAGAATGTAAGGTTTTTTGTAAAACACTCTCCCGCCTCTTTCACTAGAAATGAAACAGCTTGAGAGTGGAATCGAGTGGAGGGACAAGGGAGAATGGTTTGTTTGCATTGCTATCGAAAGGGAAAAAGGGGTATTTATCGAGAGGAAATTACGATACATTGCTACCATTCATTTCACAGATGGATTTTGTTGCTATCCTCAACTAGCGACTGCTCTTTGCGAGAGGAGAAAAAAGAGAAATTAGAAGGCAGATGGTTAGAAGAAAAAATGAGAGATTGGAGAGAAAAACACTAAGCGGAAATCTTTTTCTTTGCAAAGAGTGATTTTTTTTGCCAGAGAGAATTGCAAAGTATTTTTGATTATAGGAGATTGAAAAGTTGAAGAAGATGCTTAGAAAGTCGTAGAGTAAATATTTAAAGGATTTTTTTTCCATTTGAGGACAAAAAATTTCGATTACAATCTACACTATAAAAAGCAAAAGACAAGTGGAGAATGAAGAGGATTTTTTAAAGGAAAATTGTATTTTCTGCCTTTTTTATGAAAGCATTTACTGGGTTCGTTTCTGGACGCATTAAAAAGCGCACAGCGTCAACACTGCGTGCACGCAGAGATGCACGCATCATGTCTGTAAAGATCCTTATCTTGGGGTTTTTTGGAGAGAAGCAAAAAAAACTAATTTTGCTTATCTAGCGTACTACGCCTCCTCTGGAAAAAAGCTATCTGTAATATAACAAGGAGAAGCCATTTGAGGAAAAAATATTGTGGGATAAATGGGCTGAAAAGAATTGGAATGAAGATATTGAGATTTTTTCCCTCAAAAAGTAAAATACTCTTGGAATTATTTTTTAAAGGGGAATATTTGCATGGAAAAGATGTTTTGTTTTAGTTAGAAATCAAGGAGAATGACATTTCTCTTTAATGTTGAAATAAAAAGGATGAATTCTCTTGAAAAGCTTGGAGTTGGTTTTTGAGGAATTCTTTCGATATGATATTCCCCCATTTTTTTTCTTGCTTTCTCCCGTTTGGCAGTTTTTGGCGAGAGTTTGAGAATTCCGAGCCAAAACAGCCGCTGTCTCCGCTATTCCACGGGGTAGAGGACGATGACGTCTAATGCAGTATAAAAAAGTGTAAACGCTCAAATTCTTCTTGTTTCTCTTGAGGAATAATGCCGCCAGCGGGATAAAATCGTGTTTCTCAATAAGAGAAAGTAAAATTCCTTTCCTTAGATTCAACTTCGTTGTCACTTTTTCTACTGCACTACACCACCAGAAGAGGATAAAAGGGGATTTTTTTAAAACCGTATTTTCTCTTTGAAGAGAACAGACCCTTGAGTATAAGAAGATGGGCAAAACCTGCGAAAAAATGCACTTGTTTCGATGCTCCCCTATGTACATTAGAGCACAGCATGAGGGATGAGGAGGGGGAAAGGGATCTATGTATTTGAAATGAAAAGCTTTTTGCTGTCAACTGCCACAACTTTTTCCTCATTGCCAAACGTCATCCCAGTATCAAGCTTGTCATTTTGAGTGGAAAATGGTGGGAAAAGCAGTTGAAAAATCCTTTTCCTGCGACAGGAATATTTGTTTTTCCTATCCCGAGATAAATCTCACACATGAGAGTCTACATACATATATGAGTTATTTGATGTAATTTGATGGTTGATACAACAAGATCTCGTTTCCTTGGTAAATTTGCTTTCAAGGACTTTTTGCAAAACCACATTCTTAATGAAAACTGGCACAAGGAGGAAATGAGTATTGGTCGTGAGGAGAACACGAAGACATTTGTGGAACAAATATTCCAGCTTACCACACACACCGCAAAGGGGGCATTCAACCAAAAGGATTTTGTTTTAAGTGGCGCAACTTAAATGAATATGACAGTTGTTAATTAAATCACCACCTGTGAGCACTAAACGTAAAGAAAATCAAGCAACCAAAGTAAAGTTTTCTTACCGTGAGCCTCTTTTCCGGACATACTTCAATCATTCCTCTGAGCAAATTTTGACAGTCTGGTGGAACAAAATGGGGAATGTGGAAAACGCCTCGTTTCACCTTTTCCAAAAGCTGTCTCAGATTGTCGTCGTCAAACGGAAGTGCTCCGACTAGAAGGGCGTATAAGATCACGCCGCATGACCAAACATCTGCCTTCTTCCCGTCGTACTTTTCTCCCTGAAAATTTTCGCAATTGGATTAGCGATGTTAATGAGAAAGGAAATCAGCTAAGAGGAAAAATATCATCATTTTCTCAAATGAAACTCTCCCCTTTTCCAAGTTTTTAAAGTAGTTACTCTCAGACTCGTGTACGTCAATTGATTTCTCCAGAATATTGTTCAATTTTGGGGAAATGAGGTTAAGCTTTATCAAATTTATGAGCGCGTACTTCTCAACATTAATATCCAAATCTCTCGCTTTTCCCAACGAGCATGAAAGTTGAAGAAAATAAGGTTTTAATGAAGCACGCAAAAGCCCCGTCTAGATTTTTGGCCGCAGAGGCAGAGAGCGTGATTGCATTTATCAAAGTGACAAAATTTCCAAGCTGGTGACAACCTCCTCAGCACAAAGTCAACCCAACTCAACCTCAACGTAAACTAAACAAGAAGCGAATAAAACAGCTGATGCTTGCATATATTTTTCTGTAAACAGCTCTCCCTCCCTTGCTTTCCCTTCAAGATAATTTAATTACATGGAGTAGAAAAGAGGCGAATTCCACTCACCCGAATCACTTCAGGACAAGCATAATGCGGACTGCCACAGCTTGTTTCCAACATGCTCCCTTCCGGCTGCAGAGATGCCATCCCGAAGTCGGCCACTTTTATATTATTCTTCTCATCCAACAGCAAGTTCTCCGGTTTCAGATCCCGGTGACTGCAAAGCACAAAAAACATTGTACTTTATCATAAGGGCTATATTTAATGACGCGTATTCTTGTGGGATATATATTCCGTACAAAAAAATTTATGCTTCCACTTTTCTCCAATTTATTGGAATCCCATTAACAATCCTAATAATGATGAGCTTTAGCCGTGGAAAAAAATAATTGGTTATATCATATCCTCAATATTCTCTTGATATTTATCCAGGTGCTTTCTGCTAATTTTTTTTACGATTTATCTTACAACTTTTACCTAAATGTTGTAATAATGTTCTCTGTAATAGCACAGCCCTGAGAGAAACTTCTCTGTGGTCATTTATTCAATGGGGATTGGGGATTTTCCACACAAAAAACAACTTTTATTGCCCCTTCAATTATATCAACCAGCTTTCTCTTTCATATCCTTCCTTTTGATTTTATGGTGAAAGCTTACATATTCATCACAGGATAACTGCTCCATAGTGACATAATATATGTTTCTTTCATGAAAGGAATATCTATGCATTAGGAAATAGCTGTCGTTAGACCCAACATATTTTAAAATACATTACACCTTCCCCCACCACCGGATTTAAATATGACTTAAATATTTTCTGCGGACGAAGGGAAGATCCTGCGGACAGTTTGGTAAATAGTTTTTGCGGACTACAAATTTGTCTAAAAATG